>CAKJTD010000080.1:192500-195000 GCA_917499995.1 Ichneumon xanthorius | reverse complement strand
TATGGACATTCGAGACGTGGCGGCTCTTTCGAGCAGGCCACGCCACCAGATAAATCTGGATTTTATGGACATTCGAGACGTGGCGGCTGTTTCGAGCAGGCCACGCCACCAGATAAATCTGGATTTTATGGACGTTCAAGACGCAACGGCACGTTCGAATCCGTTAAGCGCCACCAGCGACTTGGATTTTGTGCTCGGGGTTCGCGGGGTCGCAAAACCCGATGAAATGAGCAGCAGTGACCGAGCACATGAGTGGTGGTCCACCCCAGCTCGGCACACACCGCCCTATCCACCCCTGCGGTTAGTAGATAGGGACAGATAATGTATAAGAATTCTGGCACGAGACCGTCCTTCTATGCTCGACCCCGAGGGGTCTCTCGCCCATCAAGAGCATACGCAACGAGCATCCTATCCACATTCATGCGATGTAGTATGCCAACCCAGAATCCCCTCAACCTGAGGCGACGCAATTGTCACCTCCCCCGGGCTCCAATAACTGACCTAGTGGCTACCGTATGTCACTTTTCTGGTCTCACGTGTGGTTCGGTGGCCACACGGGGTAAACCAAAGCGAGGGCCCTCCACTCCTCGTCGGTCTCAACCTCCTGGTTCGTTTCACATATACGGTCTCCTTTTACTACATACACCACGACGGTCTAAGCCCGCTTCCGGCCAAGTCCGGAATCGGGAACCATATTCAGGAATACTCTTGGGAAAGGGCACCCAGAGCATCCTCCAGGATGAAACTTGCCAGAGGTCTATTAACCGGGTCTGCTTTTACGTCCGGTGCGAGCACATGCAGCGAAATCACCATGCGACAAAGCAATAGAGATCTCGAGCCAGATCGCGGTGGACACTCAAGCCCCGCCCGCGGCTCTTGCGAGTCGCTGCGGGACACCAAGTCCATCCTCGTGGCACGCACAAGCAGTTACGAAGGATCGCCCCGTCGACCGTCGTGCGATCTTTGACGTCAGGCGGTTCCTATCCCCGCATTGATTGTACACACGATTAGGCCGTGGATTTTTATAGCAAAAATCAAGACGCAACGGCACGTTCGAATCCGTTAAGCGCCACCATCGACTTGGATTTTGTGCTCGGGGTTCGCGGGTCGCAAAACCCGATGAAATGAGCAGCAGTGACTGAGCACATGAGTGGTGGTCCACCCCAGCTCGGCACACACCGCCCTATCCACCCCTGCGGTTAGTAGATAGGGACATTTAATGTATAAAGAATCAGGCACGAAACCCTCCTCTTATGCTCGACCTAAAAGGTCTCACGCCCATTAAGAGCAAACGCAACAAATTTCCCTCTATTCTCCGTTGAAACAGCTGGCAGGGGAGACTGGCTTGGAAAAACTCTGTTCTCACTGCAGTTAAGGATCATTGAACAGATGGACCTGCCCTGCCCTATATCGGGTAGCGACTCACCTGGCTGGCTTCGAGCGATCCGACCAAGGTCGAATCCCCCGAAGTCATTTCCAGCGGGGGCCACGTGGAGGCGGAGTCGTGAGCACTTGCTCAGTCCACTTACAGGATGCCCGGAAAATATCCAGGCGATTGTCTGGGGAATGGAACCCCAAGTAGTTGCCTTGAACAAGTCGTATACTTTTATACGACCTCTGCGCAGTTCAAGTGCAGCTGCAAGTGCTGTGAGGAAGAAAATGTTATATTAGTAGTTTAAAAACCCTGCCTATACCACTCGAGTGAATGGGTGATCCGCGAAGGTTGCGGCCCATTCTCTCATCTCCGAGAGTTCCGACACATCTCGGCAGAGTGGTACCAGAAGCTAATCCGACGGATGCGAAATGTGAAATTTCACACTAAACGAAACGCAACAAAACGACGACGCACGAACTTTTACGCGTACTTTCCCCGGTTCTTCTCTCTTCTTACGCGTTTCTCTTCGTTCTTCGCTCTTCGCTCTTCGCTCTTCGTTCTTCTTTACCGCGAGCAAGATTCCCCGATCCCTCCCCCTCCCCACCCCCCTTTACTCCAGCTCAGCGAGCTCCTCCTGCGCCTTTAGCCAAAGGCACTCTCTACAAAAATCCGAGAAGACAGAGAAAGCCTCCTCAGACGACACCAACTGGCGCGCCGCGTCTGGCCATACTCTGTCTCCGATTACCTCACGCAGAGCGACTCTTTGCGCCTCGAAGTGTGGACAATCTAGGAGAAAATGCTGCGATGTCTCCGGCAAACCACAGCGGCAGTTCCCCCCGTCCACAAGATTGAAAGACGCCAGCCGCGCCTTAAAATTCCCATGTCCGGTGAGAACCTGCGTGCTGTGATGGTTCGTCCGCAGCCAACGCGCCTCCAGCCTATCTCGTATACTACCGAAGAAAGCGTGTGTGGTTCGACCCTTGGTGGAAGAATCCCAATGTGTCTGCCACATCACCAACGCCTGCTCCTTTATGCGTTGAACCGCATCTCGACGATTATTCGCGATCTCTACACCGTTTATCCAGGCGTCCACGCCTGTCTGAATCTGATATTTGACTCTACGTT
>CAKJTD010000080.1:175000-187500 GCA_917499995.1 Ichneumon xanthorius | reverse complement strand
GCGTTCTACATCGACCCACGAGCCAAGTGATCCACCGTTCAGGGTAATCAATATGGTATTTTTTAGTTTCATTCAACAAAACAAACTCGACGGAGGCGATGGCGCTCGCGCGCTTCGTCGTCGCGACAAGGTGTTTTTCGTGTGACCGCCTTTTTTTGGAGGACGCGTCACGCGAGTCGCTTCGCGCGGTACGCAGAGAGAGAGACTCTCTCCGCAAAACACACGCTCAACGACATCGAAGCTATCGAGTTAAAACAACCGATTGGAGAGTGTTTCGCGCGCGCGAGCGCGCTACTATATTCTCCGATGCGATCAAGCGTTTTCGTTTCGGGTGAAATATCATTTAAAAACCTCGGAGATCGGGCGAGAGCTGTTTTAAAGCACACGACACCGAAAACCCCTCTGTAGGTTGCCACGAGAAGACACTGCTCGATAAAGCTTCGGGATACCCTACAACGGATATCTCGTTCGAATAATATATCTTTTTTTTACAAGTGTACGAGAGAGTCTTGCTTTGTCAATTTCGTATAGAGTTTCTCCGTTTTGTGCGTTTGTGTGGTCCTGGCGAGGAGCAGCGACTTATAAAATCGCGTATATGATGCATGCTCCGCTCGCGCATCCACTACCCACCGAAGAATCTCTCTATATAACGAACGCAAAGCGCTCAACAAGTTACACGAATAAATATATATTTTTGTGTTACGGACGTTCGAGTCGATGCGTCAGCATCATTTTATGTTTTTCAGTTTCATACACTTTTTTTCGCTGCTTTTATTAAAAAGATAGCGTGTTGTGATACGTTAATGATCCTTCCGCAGGTTCACCTACGGAAACCTTGTTACGACTTTTACTTCCTCCAAATGATCAAGTTTGGTCATCTTCCCAGCAACATCGGCAATGCCGTAACATTGCCGCGCACCAGTCCGAAGACCTCACTAAATCATTCAATCGGTAGTAGCGACGGGCGGTATGTACAAAGGGCAGGGACGTAATCAACGCGAGCTTATGACTCGCGCTTACTGGGAATTCCTCGTTCATGGGGAATAATTGCAAGCCCCAATCCCTAGCACGAAGGAGGTTCAGCGGGTTACCCGGGCCTTTCGGCCAGGGAAGACACGCTGATTCCTTCAGTGTAGCGCGCGTGCGGCCCAGAACATCTAAGGGCATCACAGACCTGTTATTGCTCAATCTCGTGCGGCTAGAAGCCGCCTGTCCCTCTAAGAAGATTTGTTCGTACGTCGGTAGTAAAAACCACCCGACAGAAGCCGGGGGCCTTCGAGATACCAGAAAGTACGCCTATTTAGCAGGCTAGAGTCTCGTTCGTTATCGGAATTAACCAGACAAATCGCTCCACCAACTAAGAACGGCCATGCACCACCACCCACCGAATCAAGAAAGAGCTATCAATCTGTCAATCCTTCCGGTGTCCGGGCCTGGTGAGGTTTCCCGTGTTGAGTCAAATTAAGCCGCAGGCTCCACTCCTGGTGGTGCCCTTCCGTCAATTCCTTTAAGTTTCAGCTTTACAACCATACTTCCCCCGCAACCCAAAAGCTTTGGTTTCCCGGAAGCTGCCCGCCGAGTCATCGGAGGAACTTCGGCGGATCGCTAGCTGGCATCGTTTATGGTTAGAACTAGGGCGGTATCTGATCGCCTTCGAACCTCTAACTTTCGTTCTTGATTAATGAAAACATTTTTGGCAAATGCTTTCGCTTCTGTCCGTCTTGCGACGATCCAAGAATTTCACCTCTAACGTCGCAATACGAATGCCCCCATCTGTCCCCATTAATCATTACCTCGGGGTTCCGAAAACCAACAAAATAGAACCGAGGTCCTATTCCATTATTCCATGCACACAGTATTCAGGCGAAGATAGCCTGCTTTAAGCACTCTAATTTGTTCAAAGTAAACGTACCGGCCCACCTCGACACTCGATGAAGAGCACCGCGATGGGATATTAGTTGGACCGCCCCGTGAGGAGCTAAGCCCACCGGTAGGACGTCTCACGGCATGCTAGTTAAACACCGCGAGCGGTGAACCAACATCGTGACACACAGATTCAACTACGAGCTTTTTAACCGCAACAACTTTAATATACGCTATTGGAGCTGGAATTACCGCGGCTGCTGGCACCAGACTTGTCCTCCAATGGATCCTCGTTAAAGGATTTAAAGTGTACTCATTCCGATTACGGGGCCTCGGATGAGTCCCGTATCGTTATTTTTCGTCACTACCTCCCCGTGCCGGGAGTGGGTAATTTGCACACCTGCTGCCTTCCTTGGATGTGGTAGCCGTTTCTCAGGCTCCCTCTCCGGAATCGAACCCTGATTCCCCGTTACCCGTTACAACCATGGTAGGCACAGAACCTACCATCGACAGTTGATAAGGCAGACATTTGAAAGATGCGTCGCCGGTACGAGACCGTGCGATCAGCACAAAGTTATTCAGAGTCACCAAGGTAAACGATGGACGAGCGAGCTCGCCACCGATTGGTTTTGATCTAATAAAAGCGTTCCTCCCATCTCTGGTCGGAACTCTGGTTTGCATGTATTAGCTCTAGAATTACCACAGTTATCCAAGTAAATGTGGGTACGATCTAAGGAACCATAACTGATTTAATGAGCCATTCGCGGTTTCACCTTAATACGGCATGAACTGAGACATGCATGGCTTAATCTTTGAGACAAGCATATGACTACAGGCAGGATCAACCAGGGAGCTTCGTCAACGTGTTTTTCGTTTTTACGAGACACAAACAGCTCACAGAGAGAGAGACACACAAACAGAGATTTTTATATATTTCTTTCGTTGTAACGCTCGGCGGAGAGATGAAATGAGAATGCGAAAAACGCAAACCACCATTCGAATTCTACCGTCGTAAAATAATAAAACTCTTTCTCTTCGGTCCTCCCTCTCTCTCTCTCTCTCTCTCTCTCTCTCTCTCTCTCTCTCTCTTCGTGTTTTTTCTCTCAGTGTCGTTGTCAATCTCCCGCGGATATCAATTTCCAGAGTCTTGCGACGCGGAATCGTATCTGAAGCGCGGCGAGAGACACACACTTTTTTTCATTTTCATTTTCATTTATTATTTTGCTCAGCTAAGAAGATCTCAGTTTGGAGATATCAAAACTCGGCTATACGGATTGCACCACCCATCGAACACCTCTTTTTTCTCTTTGAAAACACACAAATTTTGTGCGAATTCGCGTATCTTAGTCAAACATTCTCGTTTGCTACTCTTGACGCTAGAATATTTTTTCTCAGCAAACAAGCTGTATCGTTTCGACACTTTCGTGATTCGTTTCGTATGATTTTTTTTCATACTTGTATTCTCGCCCGGAATTGGGTGAGTCGATGCTCAGTATTATACATATTGTTGTATACACAATAATAATGTAAAATCGCCTAGGGCGTGTACCACATAAGAGCCATTCGGTCAAAGACACCGACCGGTGGTAATGCTGCGTAATATTGTATTATACACCAACTGTACTCCACCAGTCCATCGAACGAGAGTCTCGCGTCGCTCGGTAGCACCGATGCTTCGCCTCCCTTATAGTAACGAGCTGGAGCGCCTACGGAGGCAGGACGGACGGCCTTAGCCACGGCATTCAAACGGGACGAACTAGCGTTGAACGGGCCGGGCGGCATTCTTTCGCTGGCACTCCGCGCGATGACCGGACACTACGCGAAACATGTAAAATCAATGAAACCGAGCAACAATTGTCAATAACAATCACTCTAAACATTATTTTCGATTAAAGTAAATATAAATTTTGCAAAGTAAATTATTTTTATCGATATTAGAGAAGATACAAGTTTTCATTGTGTCGAGTATGGACCGATCGGTTATATAAAATATTACATTTTAATGATTAAACGAGTCAAATAATGTTTATTTAATTGCTAGAATCATACGTAAACAACATGTATCGTATAATATTTTATTTACTTATTTTACGACACTCGAGTTTGTCGCGTATCGACCGATCGGACGACGGCAGAGTCTTTGCTTCCATAGAACTCTCGCGTATCGACCGATCGGGGCTCTTCTCTGCGAGTGAATGCTCTTCGAGTGGATGGGATATGGACCGATCGGTTGCTTAAAACTTACAATTCAATGAATACGATTATTAAAATATTTGTGAGATGATGGTCCAAGTATGTGAACAACTTTTTTTCTTTTTCTTCCAAATTTTTTTTTTCATCAGTCGTCGCATGTCGACCATCGAACGATGGCCAGAATTTTCTTCTCTTGGAAGTCGCGCGTCGACCGATCGAGACTCTTCGCTGGGAGTGAGTGTTGTTACGCTACGCTTGCAAGTGGATGGGATATGCACCGATCGGTCGCTTAAAACTTACAATTCAATGAATATGATTATTAAAATATTTGTGAAATGATAGTGCAAATATGTGAACAACATTTATACTTGTTGAAAAATGTCTTTCTTTTCTTTTTAGAATTTTTTTTTTCCGTCAGTCGTCGGATGTCGACCGATCGAAAGATGGCCAGAATTTTATTCTCGTGGAAGTCGCGCGTCGACCCATCGAGACTGTTCGCCGCGAGTGAGTGTTGTTACGCTACGCTTGCAAGTGGATGGGATATGGACCGATCGGTCGCTTAAAGCTTACAATTCAATGAATATGATTATTAAAATATTTTTGAAATGATGGTCCAAGTATGTGAACAACATTTATACTTGTTGAAAAATGTCTTCCTTTTTAGAATTTTTTTTTTCTGTCAGTCGTCGGATGTCGACCGATCGAACGATGGCCAGAATTTTATTCTCTTGGAAGTCGCGCGTCGACCCATCGAGACTGTTCGCTGCGAGTGAGTGTTGTTACGCTACGCTTGCAAGTGGATGGGATATGGACCGATCGGTCGCTTAAAACTTACAATTCAATGAATATGATTATTAAAATATTTGTGAAATGATGGTCCGAGTATGCGAACAACATTTATACTTGTTGAAAAATGTTTTTCATTTTGATTTTTTTTTCCGTCAGGCGACGCAAGTCGTCCGATCGAACGATGGCCAGAATTTCATTCTCTTGGAAGTCGCGCGTCGACCCATCGAGACTGTTCGCTGCGAGTGAGTGTTGTTACGCTACGCTTGCAAGTGGATGGGATATGGACCGATCGGTTGCTTGAAATTTACAATTCGATTAATATGATTATGAAAATATTTGTAAAATGTTGGTCCAACTATGTGAACATCATTTATAAGTATCGAACATTTTTTTTCTTTTTTTTAGAATTTTTTTTCCGTCAGTCCTCGGATGTCGACCGATTGAAAGATGGCCAGAATTTTATTCACTTGGAAGTCGCGCGTCGACCCATCGAGACTGTTCGCTGCGAGTGAATGTTGTTACGCTACGCTTGCAAGTGGATGGGATATGGACCGATCGGTCGCTTAAAGCTTACAATTCAATGAATATGATTATGAAAATATTTGTGAAATGATGGTCCGAGTATGCGAACAACATTTATACTTGTTGAAAAATGTTTTTCTTTTTGATTTTTTTTTCCGTCAGGCGACTCAAGTCGTCCGATCGAACGATGGCCAGAATTTCATTCTCTTGGAAGTCGCGCGTCGACCCATCGAGACTGTTCGCTGCGAGTGAGTGTTGTTACGCTACGCTTGCAAGTGGATGGGATATGGACCGATCGGTCACTTAAAACTTACAATTCAATGAATATGATTATTAAAATATTTGTGAAATGATGGTCCAAGTATGTGAACAACATTTATACTTGTTGAAAAATGTCTTTCTTTTCTTTTTAGAATTTTTTTTTTCCGTCAGTCGTCGGATGTCGACCGATCGAAAGATGGCCAGAATTTTATTCACTTGGAAGTCGCGCGTCGACCCATCGAGACTGTTCGCTGCGAGTGAATGTTGTTACGCTACGCTTGCAAGTGGATGGGATATGGACCGATCGGTCGCTTAAAGCTTACAATTCAATGAATATGATTATTAAAATATTTGTGAAATGATGGTCCGAGTATGCGAACAACATTTATACTTGTTGAAAAATGTTTTTCTTTTTGATTTTTTTTCCGTCAGGCGACGCAAGTCGTCCGATCGAACGATGGCCAGAATTTCATTCTCTTGGAAGTCGCGCGTCGACCCATCGAGACTGTTCGCTGCGAGTGAGTGTTGTTACGCTACGCTTGCAAGTGGATGGGATATGGACCGATCGGTTGCTTGAAATTTACAATTCGATTAATATGATTATGAAAATATTTGTAAAATGTTGGTCCATCTATGTGAACATCATTTATAAGTATCGAACATTTTTTTTCTTTTTTTTAGAATTTTTTTTCCGTCAGTCCTCGGATGTCGACCGATCGAAAGATGGCCAGAATTTCATTCTCTTGGAAGTCGCGCGTCGACCCATCGAGACTGTTCGCTGCGAGTGAGTGTTGTTACGCTACGCTTGCAAGTGGATGGGATATGGACCGATCGGTCGCTTAAAACTTACAATTCAATGAATATGATTATTAAAATATTTGTGAAATGATGGTCCGAGTATGCGAACAACATTTATACTTGTTGAAAAATGTTTTTCTTTTTGATTTTTTTTCCGTCAGGCGACGCAAGTCGTCCGATCGAACGATGGCCAGAATTTCATTCTCTTGGAAGTCACGCGTCGACCCATCGAGACTGTTCGCTGCGAGTGAGTGTTGTTACGCTACGCTTGCAAGTGGATGGGATATGGACCGATTGGTTGCTTGAAATTTACAATTCGATTAATATGATTATGAAAATATTTGTAAAATGTTGGTCCAACTATGTGAACATCATTTATAAGTATCGAACATTTTTTTTCTTTTTTTTAGAATTTTTTTTTCCGTCAGTCCTCGGATGTCGACCGATCGAAAGATGGCCAGAATTTCATTCTCTTGGAAGTCGCGCGTCGACCCATCGAGACTGTTCGCTGCGAGTGAGTGTTGTTACGCTACGCTTGCAAGTGGATGGGATATGGACCGATCGGTTGCTTGAAATTTACAATTCGATTAATATGATTATGAAAATATTTGTAAAATGTTGGTCCAACTATGTGAACATCATTTATAAGTATCGAACATTTTTTTTCTTTTTTTTAGAATTTTTTTTTCCGTCAGTCCTCGGATGTCGACCGATCGAAAGATGGCCAGAATTTCATTCTCTTGGAAGTCGCGCGTCGACCCATCGAGACTGTTCGCTGCGAGTGAGTGTTGTTACGCTACGCTTGCAAGTGGATGGGATATGGACCGATCGGTTGCTTGAAATTTACAATTCGATTAATATGATTATGAAAATATTTGTAAAATGTTGGTCCAACTATGTGAACATCATTTATAAGTATCGAACATTTTTTTTCTTTTTTTTAGAATTTTTTTTTTCCGTCAGTCCTCGGATGTCGACCGATCGAAAGATGGCCAGAATTTCATTCTCTTGGAAGTCGCGCGTCGACCCATCGAGACTGTTCGCTGCGAGTGAGTGTTGTTACGCTACGCTTGCAAGTGGATGGGATATGGACCGATCGGTCGCTTAAAACTTACAATTCAATGAATATGATTATTAAAATATTTGTGAAATGATGGTCCGAGTATGCGAACAACATTTATACTTGTTGAAAAATGTTTTTCTTTTTGATTTTTTTTTCCGTCAGGCGACGCAAGTCGTCCGATCGAACGATGGCCAGAATTTCATTCTCTTGGAAGTCGCGCGTCGACCCATCGAGACTGTTCGCTGCGAGTGAGTGTTGTTACGCTACGCTTGCAAGTGGATGGAATATGGACCGATCGGTCGCTTAAAACTTACAATTCAATGAATATGATTATTAAAATATTTGTGAAATGATGGTCCAAGTATGTGAACAACATTTATACTTGTTGAAAAATGTCTTTCTTTTCTTTTTAGAATTTTTTTTTCCGTCAGTCGTCGGATGTCGACCGATCGAAAGATGGCCAGAATTTTATTCACTTGGAAGTCGCGCGTCGACCCATCGAGACTGTTCGCTGCGAGTGAATGTTGTTACGCTACGCTTGCAAGTGGATGGGATATGGACCGATCGGTCGCTTAAAGCTTACAATTCAATGAATATGATTATTAAAATATTTGTGAAATGATGGTCCGAGTATGCGAACAACATTTATACTTGTTGAAAAATGTTTTTCTTTTTGATTTTTTTTCCGTCAGGCGACGCAAGTCGTCCGATCGAACGATGGCCAGAATTTCATTCTCTTGGAAGTCGCGCGTCGACCCATCGAGACTGTTCGCCGCGAGTGAGTGTTGTTACGCTACGCTTGCAAGGGGATGGGATATGGACCGATCGGTTGCTTGAAATTTACAATTCGATTAATATGATTATGAAAATATTTGTAAAATGTTGGTCCAACTATGTGAACATCATTTATAAGTATCGAACATTTTTTTTCTTTTTTTTAGAATTTTTTTTTCCGTCAGTCCTCGGATGTCGACCGATCGAAAGATGGCCAGAATTTCATTCTCTTGGAAGTCGCGCGTCGACCCATCGAGATTGTTCGCTGCGAGTGAGTGTTGTTACGCTACGCTTGCAAGTGGATGGGATATGGACCGATCGGTCGCTTAAAGCTTACAATTCAATGAATATGATTATTAAAATATTTGTGAAATGATGGTCCGAGTATGCGAACAACATTTATACTTGTTGAAAAATGTTTTTCTTTTTGATTTTTTTTCCGTCAGGCGACGCAAGTCGTCCGATCGAACGATGGCCAGAATTTCATTCTCTTGGAAGTCGCGCGTCGACCCATCGAGACTGTTCGCTGCGAGTGAGTGTTGTTACGCTACGCTTGCAAGTGGATGGGATATGGACCGATCGGTTGCTTGAAATTTACAATTCGATTAATATGATTATGAAAATATTTGTAAAATGTTGGTCCAACTATGTGAACATCATTTATAAGTATCGAACATTTTTTTTCTTTTTTTTAGAATTTTTTTTTCCGTCAGTCCTCGGATGTCGACCGATCGAAAGATGGCCAGAATTTCATTCTCTTGGAAGTCGCGCGTCGACCCATCGAGACTGTTCGCTGCGAGTGAGTGTTGTTACGCTACGCTTGCAAGTGGATGGGATATGGACCGATCGGTCGCTTAAAACTTACAATTCAATGAATATGATTATGAAAATATTTGTAAAATGTTGGTCCAACTATGTGAACATCATTTATAAGTATCGAACATTTTTTTTCTTTTTTTTAGAATTTTTTTTTCCGTCAGTCGTCGGATGTCGACCGATCGAAAGATGGCCAGAATTTTATTCTCTTGGAAGTCGCGCGTCGACCCATCGAGACTGTTCGCTGCGAGTGAGTGTTGTTACGCTACGCTTGCAAGTGGATGGGATATGGACCGATCGGTCGCTTAAAGCTTACAATTCAATGAATATAATTATTAAAATATTTGTGAAATGATGGTCCAAGTATGTGAACAACATTTATACTTGTTGAAAAATGTCTTTCTTTTCTTTTTAGAATTTTTTTTTCCGTCAGTCGTCGGATATCGACCGATCGAACGATGGCCAGAATTTTATTCTCTTGAAAGTCACGCGTCGACCCATCGAGACTGTTCGCTGCGAGTGAGTGTTGTTACGCTACACTTGCAAGTGGATGGGATATAGACCGATCGGTCGCTTAAAACTTACTATTCAATGAATATGATTATTAAAATATTTGTGAAATGATGGTCCAAGTATGTGAACAACATTTATACTTGTTGAAAAATGTCTTTCTTTTCTTTTTAGAATTTTTTTTTCCGTCAGTCGTCGGAGGTCGACCGATCGAAAGATGGCCAGAATTTTATTCTCTTGGAAGTCGCGCGTCGACCCATCGAGACTGTTCGCTGCGAGTGAGTGTTGTTACGCTACGCTTGCAAGTGGATGGGATATGGACCGATCGGTCGCTTAAAACTTACAATTCAATGAATATGATTATTAAAATATTTGTGAAATGATGGTCCAAGTATGTGAACAACATTTATACTTGTTGAAAAATGTCTTTCTTTTTGATTTTTTTTTCCGTCAGGCGACGCAAGTCGTCCGATCGAACGATGGCCAGAATTTCATTCTCTTGGAAGTCGCGCGTCGACCCATCGAGACTGTTCGCTGCGAGTGAGTGTTGTTACGCTACGCTTGCAAGTGGATGGGATATGGACCGATCGGTTGCTTGAAATTTACAATTCGATTAATATGATTATGAAAATATTTGTAAAATGTTGGTCCAACTATGTGAACATCATTTATAAGTATCGAACATTTTTTTTCTTTTTTTTAGAATTTTTTTTTCCGTCAGTCCTCGGATGTCGACCGATCGAAAGATGGCCAGAATTTCATTCTCTTGGAAGTCGCGCGTCGACCCATCGAGACTGTTCGCTGCGAGTGAGTGTTGTTACGCTACGCTTGCAAGTGGATGGGATATGGACCGATCGGTCGCTTAAAACTTACAATTCAATGAATATGATTATGAAAATATTTGTAAAATGTTGGTCCAACTATGTGAACATCATTTATAAGTATCGAACATTTTTTTTCTTTTTTTTAGAATTTTTTTTTCCGTCAGTCGTCGGATGTCGACCGATCGAAAGATGGCCAGAATTTTATTCTCTTGGAAGTCGCGCGTCGACCCATCGAGACTGTTCGCTGCGAGTGAGTGTTGTTACGCTACGCTTGCAAGTGGATGGGATATGGACCGATCGGTCGCTTAAAGCTTACAATTCAATGAATATAATTATTAAAATATTTGTGAAATGATGGTCCAAGTATGTGAACAACATTTATACTTGTTGAAAAATGTCTTTCTTTTCTTTTTAGAATTTTTTTTTCCGTCAGTCGTCGGATATCGACCGATCGAACGATGGCCAGAATTTTATTCTCTTGGAAGTCACGCGTCGACCCATCGAGACTGTTCGCTGCGAGTGAGTGTTGTTACGCTACACTTGCAAGTGGATGGGATATAGACCGATCGGTCGCTTAAAACTTACTATTCAATGAATATGATTATTAAAATATTTGTGAAATGATGGTCCAAGTATGTGAACAACATTTATACTTGTTGAAAAATGTCTTTCTTTTCTTTTTAGAATTTTTTTTTCCGTCAGTCGTCGGAGGTCGACCGATCGAAAGATGGCCAGAATTTTATTCTCTTGGAAGTCGCGCGTCGACCCATCGAGACTGTTCGCTGCGAGTGAGTGTTGTTACGCTACGCTTGCAAGTGGATGGGATATGGACCGATCGGTCGCTTAAAACTTACAATTCAATGAATATGATTATTAAAATATTTGTGAAATGATGGTCCAAGTATGTGAACAACATTTATACTTGTTGAAAAATGTCTTTCTTTTCTTTTTAGAATTTTTTTTTCCGTCAGTCGTCGGATGTCGACCGATCGAAAGATGGCCAGAATTTTATTCTCTTGGAAGTCGCGCGTCGACCCATCGAGACTGTTCGCTGCGAGTGAGTGTTGTTACGCTACGCTTGCAAGTGGATGGGATATGGACCGATCGGTTGCTTGAAATTTACAATTCGATTAATATGATTATGAAAATATTTGTAAAATGTTGGTCCAACTACGTGAACATCATTTATAAGTATCGAACATTTTTTTTATTTTTTTTAGAATTTTTTTTTTTTCCGTCAGTCCTCGGATGTCGACCGATCGAAAGATGGCCAGAATTTCATTCTCTTGGAAGTCGCGCGTCGACCCATCGAGACTGTTCGCTGCGAGTGAGTGTTGTTACGCTACGCTTGCAAGTGGATGGGATATGGACCGATCGGTCGCTTAAAACTTACAATTCAATGAATATGATTATTAAAATATTTGTAAAATGATGATCCGAGTATGTGAACAACATTTATACTTGTTGAAAAATGTTTTTCTTTTTGATTTTTTTTTTCCGTCAGGCGACGCATGTCGTCCGATCGAACGATGGCCAGAATTTCATTCTCTTGGAAGTCGCGCGTCGACCCATCGAGACTGTTCGCTGCGAGTGAGTGTTGTTACGCTACGCTTGCAAGTGGATGGGATATGGACCGATCGGTCGCTTAAAACTTACAATTCAATGAATATGATTATTAAAATATTTGTGAAATGATGGTCCAAGTATGTGAACAACATTTATACTTGTTGAAAAATGTCTTTCTTTTCTTTTTAGAATTTTTTTTTCCGTCAGTCGTCGGATGTCGACCGATCGAAAGATGGCCAGAATTTTATTCTCTTGGAAGTCGCGCGTCGACCCATCGAGACTGTTCGCTGCGAGTGAGTGTTGTTACGCTACGCTTGCAAGTGGATGGGATATGGACTGATCGGTTGCTTGAAATTTACAATTCGATTAATATGATTATGAAAATATTTGTAAAATGTTGGTCCAACTATGTGAACATCATTTATAAGTATCGAACATTTTTTTTCTTTTTTTAAAATTTTTTTTTTCCGTCAGTCCTCGGATGTCGACCGATCGAAAGATGGCCAGAATTTCATTCTCTT
>CAKJTD010000080.1:0-170000 GCA_917499995.1 Ichneumon xanthorius | reverse complement strand
ACGCCGATCTCCCTACTCTACGCCAGCTCAGCGAGCTCCTCCTGCGCCTTTAGCCAAAGGCACTCTCTACAAAAATCGGAGAAGACAGAGAAAGCCTCCTCAGACGACACCAATTGGCGCGCCGCGTCTGGCCATACTCTGTCTCCGATTACCTCACGCAGAGCGACTCTCTGCGCCTCGAAGTGTGGACAATCCAGGAGAAAATGCTGCGATGTCTCCGGCAAACCACAGCGGCAGCTGCCCCCGTCCACAAGATTGAAAGACGCGAGACGCGCCTTAAAATTCCCATGTCCGGTGAGAACCTGCGTGCTGTAATGGTTCGTTCGTAGCCAACGCGCCTCCAGCCTGTCTCGTATACTACTGAAGTAGGCGTGTGTGGTTCGAACCTTGGTGGAAGAATCCCAGTGTGTCTGCCACATCACCAACGCCTGCTCCTTTATGCGTTGAACCGCATCTCGACAATTATTCGCGATATCTACACCGTTTATCCAGGCGTCCACGCCTGTCTGAATCTGATATTTGACTCTACGTTCTACTAGCAAAATATCTACGGGAATGGCTCCGGCAATAACGCACAGCGAATCCCACGATGAAGTTCTATACGCGGCCGTGGTTGCTTTTAGTGCGATATGCTGGGCCGAACGAAGAACCCTCGTGTCGTGCACGTTGCAAAGATCCGCCCATCCCGCCGCAGCGTAAGTTATTATCGGGAGGAAGACTCCCCTGTAGACTGTCTTAAGCGCCGAGTAGCGCAAACCCCACCCCGAACCTGCCATTTTCCCGAGTTTCGTAAAAAGTTTCCCTACTTTATCGCGCAGGTACCTACAGTGTGTTTTAACTCCCATCTCCTTGTCAAAGTGGTCGCCCAGATATCTAACCGAGTCTTTAAAGGGGATCGTTGTGTTACCTATTCTTATCGTCGGGTATCTATTTGCCAAATTTGGCCTAACTGCCTGTCTACGTTGTCTATCCGGACGATTCCCGCCGCGCCTACCTATCGGTGGAGGTCGAACCCACACGGTTTTGAGGAGGATAGCCTCCGTCTTCCGCGCGGAAAGTTCGAGCCTGGCCTTTCTAGACCACCTAACAATCGCGTTGACGATTCTTTGGCCCTCGATTTCAAGCTCCCTTCTCGATTCCCCACTCACGAGGACCAGAAGATCGTCCGCGTAAGCGATGAATCGGTCAGGGCACAATTCCTCGAGTATCCGAAGGAGCGAATCGAACATGATGTTCCAGCATGCCGGACCCAAGACCGAGCCCTGTGGGCAGCCCTTGGTGGCACGCTTGGAGACACTTTCTTCCCCCCACGCGAGCGTAACTTGCCGATCTTGAAAATAACTCTGGAGGATCCTGTAGATGTTCGCCGGACATTCCCTGGTGCGCAGCTCCCTGAAGATCATTGGCCACCAAACGTTGTCGAAAGCACCGGCGATGTCGAAGAGTAGAGCCACCGTATACTGCGATGCTGATTCGTCGACCATGGCGCGAAGTTCGATTATCGCGTCCTCCGTAGATCGATTCGGCATGAAGCTAAACTCCCGCTGTGAAACCTCCTCCTCTATTACGCCGCTCATTTTAATCTTAATCAGTTTTTCTAATAGTTTCCCTACGACGGATAGCAAGCAAATCGGGCGATAGGTCTTAGGGTCCTTCTCGTCTTTGTCTTCGCCCTTCAGGAGAACTCTGAGGGAGCCCTCCTTCCAAGCTGCGGGAAAAATTCCCCAAGTAAGACACGCGTTGTATAATCTAAGCAGCTAACCGGGCATAATTCTACAGGCTCCTTTGAGGACTTCGACCTCGATGAGGTCGGGTCCGGGAGCTTTGCCGTTTTTGAAAGTACGGCACGCCTTCTTCATCTGAGCTTCGGTGAATACTCCGGCGTCCTCCGTGTCAATCGGTTCTTGCACTCTTTGGCGCACCGCCCTATGCCACGGGCTATCTTCCTCCTCCCGGTCGTCGGGGACGTGCGTATCGAGAAAGCCTCTGGCGGTTTCTCTCATGTCCATCGTTGTCTCTTCGCCACGCCGGATAGTGCTCAGCACTTTCTGAACTCGGAGTTCATCTGCCTGGTGCTTGTATACGAAGCCCCAGGGCTCCTCGTTCCCGTACGACGTGACAAAAGCCTTCCAGCTATCACGTTTTGCCTTCTTCACCTCGTTGCTGTATTCTCGCAAAGACGTGCGGTACACTTGCAATTTTTCGAGGCGCAGAGGCTGCGTTCTCTCCCTCTGATACGCGCGCATCTGCCTGAAGACCAACCTCCTCTTGTTGGTCAATTCTCGTGTCCACCATGGGTTGGACTTCCTAAAGCGCTACTTTCGGGGCATAGACTCCACACAGGCGTCTGTCAGAACACTCGTGAGAGTCGTAGCCATAACCTCAACGTCGTTTGCCGACTCAATTGCGAGCCCCTCCAGCCTATCTCTCGACAGAGCCGTCAGGATCTCGGCGAATCGCTCCCAGTCTGCACGACGAGTGTCGAACCTACTGGGGCCGACCCCCCGATCTCCCGCCTCGGCCTTTGGCACCCGCAACCTGATGTCGAGCGCCCTATGGTCGCTGGTCGTCCACTCCGGTCGAACCCTCCATTCTCTTACAAACCGAGACATGGAGGGCGACGCCAAGGTGACGTCGATATACGACTCTCCCCTTGTCGTCCAGAAAGTCGCCGGTTGACCAACGTCGTTCAAGATATCCAAGCCAAAGACTCGAATGAGCTCCTCCAGCCTGGTACCTCTCTCATCGGTCTCCTGTGGTCCCCACAGAGCCGATTTCGCATTTGCGTCTAACGACACTATTACTCTCTTCCCCCTCAGAGAACGAAGCACCGTATCGAGGTGTCTGAGGTGCAACTCGATGTCGTCCCGATATTGAAAATAATGCGAGACGACATAGAACGAGAAGCCGGGTACCTGCACCTCCGCACAGACTCAATGTGTCGTGCTGAGCTGCGAGACGAAGAGCATTTGAAAGGCCGGATTGCATACCACCACGGATGCCCAGGTTCTTTCGCTCCTTACTGCAGCGACTTGTGCTGCAGTGCCTAATCCGAAGAAGGTGTGTGCCGCGTCTGTCTTCTTCACGTAGGGCTCCTGCAACAGCAGGATATCAACACGCTTTTGGCGGATGAGTTCGCGCACCTCGCCGGTAACTACTTCTGAACGCCTCCCGTTTAATTGAACTATTCTAATTCCCATGGTACGCATCGGGTTGACGTTAGCATTAGGGGGATCGTCGCGGGGGTTGTCGCGGGGGTTGTCGCGGGGGTTGTCGCGGGGGTTGTCGCAGGGGTTGTCGCGGGGGTTGTCACGAGGGTTGTCGCGGGGGTTGTTCGCGATCGCGGGCCTTTCCTGAACTATTACGCGTTCTACGACGACGAGTCTATCGCACCTATCGAGGACGATTTGAGGAACACGGGGGTTGAGATTCGCGGGTCTAATCGGGGCTTCTACTACCGCGTTTCCCGTTCCAGCGGTCTGGACCGGGAGCCTATCACATCTCACTAACTCGACACTGACGACACGAAGGCCGAGAACTATACTCTGACTGCCGACGCGTCTTCGGCCAGCAACACCCGAGGGACCGCAAGGAGGTGGACCCTAACGAACAGATGCAGGCTGAGAAGCCGTCAACCCCCCCCCGCAGCCGCACGGGTGCGCGGCCTCACGACGGTGTCAGCAACTCCCACTGGTGCCGCGCCTGGTTGCCTCTGCTCGGCCAGGCGGACACTCCTACGTCCATTCACACGGTCACATTCACACAGAGTTTTAACAGAATCCATTTTTGTTCCCACGAGTGAGGACGGAACTAAAATTCACACAGCAGTACAGGCGGACACTCCTACGTCCATTCACACGGTCACATTCACACAGAGTTTTAACAGAATCCATTTTTGTTCCCACGAGTGAGGACGGAACTAAAATTCACACAGCAATACAGAGCCGCCTTATACCGCCCGGGAGAATTTATACGGCGTCGGAGGCCCCCAACCATCCTAACCGCCACGCTTGGGACAGAACTAATTACCCCTTTCTGCCATGAGACCCTAGCCACGTAGATCCAGCTTAGTCTAGGGGGGGCACTGAGTCGCGTCAGTTGGCCCGTCTGTAGAGAGAGTAAAAGCGTATTAGCATCAGAAGCATTAAATCGTATACACTGGGATTATTTATTTTGTTAGTTTCAGTGTTAGTACTCGTATTAGTGTAAGATATTAGTATTAGATATTTGTGTTGGAATGTAGCGTATGGTAGCGTATGGTTAGTCATATTAGTAATATTATAAGCACACACAGCAATAATAAAATAAGATAGAATAAAATAGAATAAGAGAGTCATAAATAAGAAGATAAAGACAATAGAATGGGAAGACAGGGAAAGGAAGAAGAAAGAAGAGAGAAGAAAAGAAAGGAAAGTAGAGAGGGGAAGAAAAGAAAGCACTCACACACACACTAACACACACACACACGAACACAGACATACCCACACACACACATTCACACACACACAAAACACACACGAAACAAGAACACATTCTTGTTTCAGGAAACAGGAGGATAGGATAGCAAGGGAACAGGAGCATAAAAGTGAAGAAAGAAAGAAATACAAGAAGGGAGAAAGTGAAGAAGAAAATAAGGGGAGCCATTCGAGGCGAACGGGTCGAGTCTAAACGAATTTAACCACGAGCGATACGAACGGTGTCGAGAGGATAGACAGGACAGAAGCGGAACAAAACGAGACGAGACAAACCGAAACGACGCGAACCAGAAACGCAACGAATCGGACGGGACGAGACGGATTGAACCTAAACCTGAAAGAAAAGGGGGGGGGGGGTTAGTACCTGAAAATAAAGAGATTAGTAGACCCCCCGGTTCCGTCACCATCGATGCCCAAGGACATCGATAGCGCAGGGCCCGGTTGGGGTTTCGCGGTCATTGACGTCGCCTTTTCCCTTCCCCGAGGGGATAAGAGAAGTCGACGCTGGAGACCGCTAAGGATGGATGGGGGAACCTGTGGAAGAAAAAGATATTAGTAGACCCCCCGGTTCCGTCACCATCGATGCCCAAGGACATCGACGGCGCAGGGCCCGGTTGGGGTTTCGCGACCTCGGATGCATCCGAGGTCGGAAGAACTCCGTTTGGATAAAATCCACTTGACATTTGTCGGTACCATGGGTCAGATCCGACACCCCAGCAGGGCCCCCCAGCAACCCTCGGCCCGCCAAAGGACGAGAACAACCCGAACAACCCCCAAGAGCGATCGGACCGCCTTGAGCCAATTTGTGAAAACAGCGATCACCCGGCGTCCGAAGGACACCTTCTGGAAGGGAGGCTTGTTCAAGACTTGACATCAACCAGCTATGAGACGCCTGCTGATGCCCATTTGGGAGCATGCGGGCGTGAGGGACCACCCGGGTTTACGAGCTTTCGTTACGGCTACTCCAGCACGACCCCCGGATGGGGTGACCCCCATTACCCGCAGACTCGATCGCCAGTAGATAGGGACAGATAGTGTATAAGAAATCTGGCACGAGACCGTCATTCTATGCTCGACCCCCGAAGGGGGTCTCGCGCCCAAATGGGCAAACGAAACGAACATCTATCCACCTCCAATGCGATGAAGTATGCCAGCCTAGACTCCCCTCGTACCTGAGGCGACGCAATTGTCACCTCCCCTAGGCTCCAATAACTGATCTAGTGACTACCAAGTGTACTTTTCTGATCTCACGTGTGATTCGGTGGCCACACGGGGTAAACCAAAGCGAGGGCCCTCCACTCCTCGTCGGTCTCAACCTCCTGGTTCGTTTCACATATACGGTCTCCTTTTACTACATACACCACGACGGTCTAAGCCCGCTTCCGGCCAAGTCCGGAATCGGGAACCATATTCAGGAATACTCTTGGGAAAGGGCACCCAGAGCATCCTCCCGGATGTAACTTGCCAGAGGTCTATTAACCGGGTCTGCTTTTACATCCGCTGCGAGCACATGCAGCGAAATCACCATGCGACAAAGCAATAGAGATCTCGAGCCAGATGGCGGTGGACACTCAAGCCCCGCACGCGGCTCTTGCGAGTCGCTGCGGGACACCAAGTCCATCCTCGTGGCACGCACAAGCAGTTACGAAGGAACGCCCCGTCGACCGTCGTGCGATCTTTGACGTCAGGCGGTTCCTATCCCCGCATTGATTGTACACACGATTAGGCCGTGGATTTTTATGGCAAAAATCAAGACGCAGCGGCACGTTCGAATCCGCTACGCCACCAGATAAATCTGGATTTTATGGATGTTCGAGACGTGGCGGCTCTTTCGAGCAGGCCACGCCACCAGATAAATCTGGATTTTATGGCCGTTCAAGACGCAACGGCACGTTCGAATCCGTTAAGCGCCACCAGTGACTTGGATTTTGTGCTCGGGGTTCGCGGGGTCGCAAAACCCGATGAAATGAGCAGCAGTGACCGAGCACATGAGTGGTGGTCCACCCCAGCTCGGCACACACCGCCCTATCCACCCCTGCGGTTAGTAGATAGGGACAGTGGGAATCTCGTTAATCCATTCATGCGCGTCACTAATTAGATGACGAGGCATTTGGCTACCTTTAGAGAGTCATAGTTACTACCGTCGACTGGGGGGGTCTGGGGGGGGCGGAGCCCCCCCTGGAACGCACCCCAGCTTCCGGAAGTAGAGGACGCAGCCTCACATATGGAACTTACCATCGAGACTGTTATTCCTGACGCCGGGGTATACACCCTTACACCTGGAGCCACTTCTCACCGCCTTTTAATTTGGTTTATAAGGCGGCTCGTGCGAGGTCCAAGCCGGTTTGCCGGTCGCCCCGAAGGCTGGTATTCACACATGCACCACGGCTCAATTTTGACTGCACTCCAGTCAGCAGAGACCGTCGTCGGCAGACCTAAACGGCCAGTCTGCCCAACGACAGCGGAATTCGGTGTACCACGCACCATACCCTTAAAGATCCCATGCACGTAAATGAATGGAATCTAGCGAAACGCACTACCGGGCAGATCATTACCCGTCTGGGTGACGACGCCACGACCCAGCCTGGAGGTCGCAGCGGGGGCTATCGTCGCCCTCCCTGCCCCCGGTAAGTGGATATTCATAACGTTGGGCGGGGCCAAGTTTGAACTAGCCTCACGAGTCTCCGGTAGACCCGAGCTGGGCAAAGCGGGGCCGCTAATCCCCGACGGGTAAAATACAAGACGAGCTGCCCTATCACATCCGACGCCCTAACGACGTTTACCCGCGCTTGCTTGAATTTCTTCACGTTGACATTCAGAGCACTGGGCAGAAATCACATTGCGTCAACACCCGCGAGGGCCATCGCAATGCTTTGTTTTAATTAGACAGTCTGATTCCCCTAGTCCGTGCCAGTTCTGAGCTGAGAGTTGAATGGCGGCCGAAGAGAACGACCAAGACGGCGCGAACCGCCAAGGAAGCCTTGCAGCAAGGAAGATCCGCGGGAGGCCAAGGCACGGGACCGAGCTCGGATCTGCGACGCACGAAAAAAAACTACTCGCGAACGAGCAGCCCAATCCCCGAAACATCGTTCACCTCGCCCAGGCCCGGCACGTTAGCCAAACCCGCTTCCCTAACAAGCCCGACGCGCCCCGCTCCTCAGAGCCAATCCTTATTCCGAAGTTACGGATCCAATTTGCCGACTTCCCTTACCTACATTAGTCCATCGACTAGAGGCTCTTTACCTTGGAGACCTGCTGCGGATATGGGTACGAACCGGCGCGACAACTCCACGTGGCCCTCTCCTGGATTTTCAAGGTCCGAGGGGAAGATCCGGACACCGCCGCAACTGCGGTGCTCTTCGCATTCCAAACCCTATCTCCCTGCTAGAGGTTTCCAGGGAACTCGAACGCTTATACAGAAAAGAAAACTCTTCCCGGATCTCCCGACGGCGTCTCCAGGTCATTTTGGGTTACCCCGACGAACTCTCTTGCGAGGGCCCGAATTGTATACGGTTCCGCTGCCGGGTTCCGGAGTAGGAACCGGATTCCCTTTCGCCCAATGGGTGTGTGTCCGGTAATTAGATATTACATTTTCATGACTCAAACACCATCATCGACATAGGATTTCTCCTAGGGCTTAGGATCGACTGACTCGTGTGCAACGGCTGTTCACACGAAACCCTTCTCCACGTCAGTCCTCCAGGGCCTCGCTGGAGATTTGCTACTTCCACCAAGATCTGCACCGACGGCGGCTCCAGGCAGGCTCACGCCCAGACCCTTCTGCGCACACCGCCGCGACCCTCCTACTCGTCAGGGCTTCATGACGGATAAAATAAATTTTAAACCGCCTCACTTGCCACTGACGGCAGAGTATAGGCGCGGCGCTTCAGCGCCATCCATTTTCAGGGCTAGTTGCTTCGGCAGGTGAGTTGTTACACACTCCTTAGCGGATTCCGACTTCCATGGCCACCGTCCTGCTGTCTTAAGCAACCAACGCCTTTCATGGTATCCCATAAGCGTCGACTTAGGCGCCTTAACTCTGCGTTTGGTTCATCCGACAGCGCCAGTTCTGCTTACCAAAATTGGCCCACTTGGCATTCTGATCCGATTTTATAATCTCGTGGCTTCACCATTCAAGCAAGCCAGAGATCTCACCCATTTAAAGTTTGAGAATAGGTTGAGGTCGTTTCGGCCCTAAGGCCTCTAATCATTCGCTTTACCAGATGAGACTCGCATAAGTTCAATAAGAATACACGAGTGCCAGCTATCCTGAGGGAAACTTCGGAGGGAACCAGCTACTAGATGGTTCGATTAGTCTTTCGCCCCTATACCCAGTTCCGACGATCGATTTGCACGTCAGAATCGCTACGGACCTCCATCAGGGTTTCCCCTGACTTCGTCCTGACCAGGCATAGTTCACCATCTTTCGGGTCCCAACGTGTACGCTCTGGGTGCGCCTCTTCTCGCAATGAGAACGAGATGCCCCGGGAGTGCGGGACCGCATCGTGACGCGGCCCATCCTCCCTCGATCGGCGCGAGGCCGATCTTCACTTTCATTGCGCCTTTAGGCTTAATAGCTCCCAATGACTCGCGCACATGTTAGACTCCTTGGTCCGTGTTTCAAGACGGGTCCTGAAAGTACCCAAAGCAGTAGCGTCGCCGACCGGTATCATAATAATTGTTAGCCAGTCCTAGGACACCGTCAACCAACAGCTGGCAAGGCCCGTGACGGCATTAGATCCGTGACAGCCGGGAAACACTTGCCGCGCTTGCGACGGGCCGGACGCAGTTCGAATGTCTGCGGCCAGATACCTTGCGAGTACCGCCGAGCAGCCGGTCGGGCGAACGGAGGTCTTCCCCGTGTAACGCCGTGAAGCGCACACGTGACAGGCTACCTACCGTGCCGTAGACCGACACCCAACGGGTCGCGACGTCCTACTAGGGGAGAAGTGCACGCCGACGATTCCAGCAATAAAAAACATGCGGACGCGTGCCGCGAGACCGAAGTCTCGGACATCGCGAGCCGCACACGTACCGGAATCGCTGACGATGAATCTCCCCATTCGATCTTTCGGGTTTCTCAGGTTTACCTCTGAACGGTTTCACGTACTCTTGAACTCTCTCTTCAAAGTTCTTTTCAACTTTCCCTCACGGTACTTGTTCGCTATCGGTCTCGTGGTCATATTTAGCCTTAGATGGAGTTTACCACCCACTTAGAGCTGCACTCTCAACCAACCCGACTCTGAGGAGAGATCCTCCCGAAGCGCGTCTCGGTCACTACGGGCCTGGCACCCTCTGCAGGTAATTGGCCCCATTCAAGATGGACTTGGGCTCGAGCGTACGCCTCGGGATAAGTGGATCCTCCCGAACACTACATTTCCCAGCGGCAAAACCGCGGGATTCAGTGCTGGGCTTTTTCCTGTTCGCTCGCCGCTACTAAGGAAATCCTAGTTAGTTTCTTTTCCTCCGCTTAGTAATATGCTTAAATTCAGCGGGTAGTCTCGCCTGCTCTGAGGTCGTCGATTATGTATATATCGTGAGAGAGAATAATACAAAGAGTAGCAACGGATGAGAGCTCGCGCGGAGAGAGAGTGTTTTTTCACCGTTCGATAGTCTGGTGTGCGACGTGAATTTTTCATGCGACGAACTCCATGTTATCGCGCGCATGGTTTTCACAATCGTGTATCGGTCCGTCAAAACTACACGTAGCACGGGGACTCGATCGACTGGCCATGCAGCAGCGAATGTCTGGAGCGCGTGCACACAACAACGCCACTCTGTAGACTCACTCTGTCATATCTCCAATATTACAAGCTCTTGACTTTCCGTCAACGTAACTCTCGATCGTATGTTCTCTCACACAGTGAGACGCGGTGGAAAAAAAATATATATATATTTTTCTCACCACTCTCGGCTCAATAGTATCAAAAAGTGTTTTGTGTTGTTACAACGCGGAGGACGCTTGGTCTACAAAAGCTTGACACACACACGCCCAAGTGCCAACAGAGAGAAAAGAAAGAGAGATATCGCACAGCATATCCAAAGTTAATCTCGAACGTCGTCGCATATACAGCGAGAGTCCAGAACTTAATCTTCTTCGCATCCGTGCGTCTTCTCTCCGATATATCTTTCTCTCTGTATTTTGCACTATGTGATGCGTGTGCGCGTCGATCACAAGAGACAGCGGCACAACTCGCAAAGCGACACACACTTTTCTTTTTTTTATTGAGTCGAACAATTTATTTCAAACGACGCCGACATATGAGCATATCATAAAAATATGCATCAAGCGTCGACGAAACGTTCTCAATGTTCGCTTTTATTTTTAAAAAAAGCAGTTTTTTGTACGTAAACGACCCTCAGCCAGGCGTGGTCCGGGAATTGCATCCGTGGACCGCAATGTGCGTTCGAAATGTCGATGTTCATGTGTCCTGCAGTTCACAAGTTGACGCGCAATTAGCTGCGTTCTTCATCGACCCACGAGCCAAGTGATCCACCGTTCAGGGTAATCAATATGGTATTTTTTAGTTTCATTCAACAAAACAAACTCGACGGAGACGATGGCGCTCGCGTGCCTCGTCGTCGCGACAAGATGTTTTTCGTGTGACCACCTTTTTTTGGAGGACGCGTCACGCGAGTCGCTTCGCGCGGTACGCAGAGAGAGAGACTCTCTCCGCAAAACACACGCTCAACGACATCGAAGCTATCGAGTTAAAACAACCGATTGGAGAGTGTTTCGCGCGCGCGAGCGCGCTACTATATTCTCCGATGCGATCAAGCGTTTTCGTTTCGGGTGAAATATCATTTAAAAACCTCGGAGATCGGGCGAGAGCTGTTTTATAGCACACGACACCGAAAACCCCTCTGTAGGTTGCCACGAGAAAACACTGCTCGATAAAGCTTTGGGATACCCTACAACGGATATCTCGTTCGAATAATATATCTTTCTTGTACAAGTGTACGAGAGAGTCTTGCTTTGTCAATTTCGTATAGAGTTTCTCCGTTTTGTACGTTTGTGTCGTCCTGGCGAGGAGCAGCGACTAATAAAATCGCGTATATGATGCATGCTCCGCTCGCGCATCCACTACCCACCGAAGAAACTCTCTATATAACGAACGCAAAGCGCTCAACAAGTTACACGAATAAATATATATTTTTGTGTTACGGACGTTCGAGTCGATGCGTCAGCATCATTTTATGTTTTTCAGTTTCGTACACTTTTTTTCGCTGCTTTTATTAAAAAGATAGCGTGTTGTGATACGTTAATGATCCTTCCGCAGGTTCACCTACGGAAACCTTGTTACGACTTTTACTTCCTCCGAATGATCAAGTTTGGTCATCTTCCCAGCAACATCGGCAATGCCGTTACATTGCCGCGCACCAGTCCGAAGACCTCACTAAATCATTCAATCGGTAGTAGCGACGGGAGGTGTGTACAAAGGGCAGGGACGTAATCAACGCGAGCTTATGACTCGCGCTTACTGGGAATTCCTCGTTCATGGGGAATAATTGCAAGCCCCAATCCCTAGCACAAAGGAGGTTCAGCGGGTTACCCGGGCCTTTCGGCCAGGGAAGACACGCTGATTCCTTCAGTGTAGCGCGCGTGCGGCCCAGAACATCTAAGGGCATCACAGACCTGTTATTGCTCAATCTCGTGCGGCTAGAAGCCGCCTGTCCCTCTGAGAAGATTTGTTTGTACGTCGGTAGTAAAAACCACCCGACAGAAGCCGGGGGCCTTCGAGATACCAGAAAGTACGCCTATTTAGCAGGCTAGAGTCTCGTTCGTTATCGGAATTAACCAGACAAATCGCTCCACCAACTAAGAACGGCCATGCACCACGACCCACCGAATCAAGAAAGAGCTATCAATCTGTCAATCCTTCCGGTGTCCGGGCCTGGTGAGGTTTCCCGTGTTGAGTCAAATTAAGCCGCAGGCTCCACTCGTGGTGGTGCCCTTCCGTCAATTCCTTTAAGTTTCAGCTTTGCAACCATACTTCCCCCGGAACCCAAAAGCTTTGGTTTCCCGGAAGCTGCCCGCCGAGTCATCGGAGGAACTTCGGCGGATCGCTAGCTGGCATCGTTTATGGTTAGAACTAGGGCGGTATCTGATCGCCTTCGAACCTCTAACTTTCGTTCTTGATTAATGAAAACATTTTTGGCAAATGCTTTCGCTTCTGTCCGTCTTGCGACGATCCAAGAATTTCACCTCTAACGTCGCAATACGAATGCCCCCATCTGTCCCTATTAAGGGGGGATTGTCTTTTTTTTCGCAAAATTTACCGCTTTTTGGGAATTTTTTTGTGAAGAAAATATACAACGGAAACTTGTGAAACTTGGCATATAGTTTTATTGATCTGTTTACTACATACAAACAAATTTTTAAACAATTTCATCAAAAAATCCGGCTCCCACCCCCCTCGACGCGCGATGGTCCTTTTTTGATGGTGTGCACGATTATAGCCTTCACGTTCATCCTGCAACAAAAACCTAAAAGCATTTTACTTTAGACACATATAGCTATCGTTTGATGAAGGGAAAACAATTTTTTTTTTAAATTGACGATTTGGTGACGTTTTGAACTTGAAGTATCGATTTTTCGAAAAAAATTGATCGATTTTTTGTTATAAATAAAAAACTATTAAACGTATTGCTTTTTTGCTTCATCAAACGATAAAAGGATGTCAGCTGAGCATTCTGTCCAAATTTGAAGGCAATCGGTTGAATAGTTGTTGAGAAATCGTGCACACCAGTTGTGAAAAAGCTGTTTCGAGAAAAACGCGTTTAAAGTTGTGAGTACAGTTTATGGGACATATCGAGTACTTACAGTATTTTTAATCTAATCTGCTATGCCAGGGCCATACAGGATGCCTTCCTCGGCTTCGAACAACTCATTCAGTGAAGCAGTTTCGCTTCTGCGTCTTGTTCGAGCCTCTTTCGTTGCTTCGAGGCTGCGTCTCGTTGACCTCTCTATCCGCTGCTTATCTCGCGCATCGGCGAATATTGATGCTTGCTGGCCAACGACGATTCCAATCGTCGTCATTGTTTTAAGGACTGCTGTAAAGCCTTCGTTAAAAATCCCTGCAGCCAAATAAGCCGCGATGTCGATCGTTTTCGCGCCACAGTGAAGGTGTTTAGGTGCGAATCGCCAAACGGTTGCGTTGAAGCTTTCGTTTTTGTTTTGAGTATCGCCACCTAAACACCTTTCCAGCAAGTCTCTCGATGACAAATCAATGTAAATCGGCTTAATAGCATTCGCGACGTCTTCATGCAGTGGAGCTTCGTGATCAAATTCGTCCAGAGTTTTTTCGGCTTCGGCAATGCGCCATTTGCACCAGCTTTGTGACCCCGCGGGACAGTACATATGCTGAGGATTTTCATTCGTCGAGATCTTGTGGTAGAACGTTGCCCACACAGCATTGTACATATCATCAACAGAGTGTGGATGTCTTCTGATAGCCAAACCGTAGAAAATTGTTAATTCTTTTATCAATTTATCGGTTAATTTTCCTTTTCCTCCAAGTTTTTTCGTTTTTTTCACATTTCTCAGTCGCGAGCCCATACGCTTCTCAACGTGCCCGACGCATTCCTTTTTCTTCACGATCAAATCATCGCCGTAAGTTTTGTCTTCCAACAAGGCTTTGAATGTTTTCGTATCGCCATCGCCGATGTATTTCGCGTACCGTACTTCATGCATTTCCCAAGATCGTCGGAACATGTCTTTGATCGCGTCAACTTCCATCTTTCCAGCTGACCCATCGTGATTTGCCGTACATTCACTGCTGTGTTCTTCGAACCAATCGTCGTATTCTTCGGTACCGGATTTTGATTGCCACCATTTACAAGCGTGACAGTAAGACGATTTCACGACAAGGTTAACCACTTTGCTTGAATATTTGCCGATGAGTGTCGTGATTCCAAACAAGGAACTATATCCTCGCTA
Source organism: Ichneumon xanthorius (assembly GCA_917499995.1). Lineage (NCBI taxonomy): Eukaryota > Metazoa > Arthropoda > Insecta > Hymenoptera > Ichneumonidae > Ichneumon > Ichneumon xanthorius. The sequence continues at coordinate 155,585 of CAKJTD010000080.1, read as the reverse complement.
TTTCCTTGTTCCGTCGCCCGACACAGAAATATCTGTCTCTGGATTTCCGTGCTCAGCATTCTTCGCTTTCTCTTCTTTCACTGCCTTTTTCGCACACAGCTCCCATACAGCTTGGCTCCACTGTAAATGTTCTCCAAGGAGGCATAGTACAAGGTTGTGCTGAAACCTTGGGATATATCCATCAAGCCACAAAATAAATTTATACCCTCTCTACCTACTCCCAATAGTCTCATCACAAAAACCATTCTCCTGTTTATCTCACACGATTTGTCATCGACGAGAGGTCAGGAATTAATATATTGCACACGACACTTGCACTGCACAACTATTTTAAAACCCAAGCCGCGAGAACTGGATTCGCCAAATTTGATCGGTCCTTTGCATTCCTGACATATTGCGAGTTGCGAGATTGCAGAGAAAACCGATAGAAACGCGATAATGCGATATCCATGACCCGGGTCCGTAATTATTTCTCTGTCATCCGCTGTCGACAGTTTCTGGGCCGACGTACTTGCAAACGTCGTTTCCGTTTCTCGGGTGTGAATATTCCCAACAAATTTCCTTTTTTTCGGTCTAGCAGCACGACTATGAGTATCACTTCCCTGTTTTCGATCCATGATATATACGTCTGTTACCAGTAAACTCTCGTTCGAGACTGAGCGACTCTCCTCCGAATATTTCGATCTCGCACGACCGTTAGGACTCGTCCTTCATGCCTATTGTATGTTGTCCCGTTATATTTATGGTCCGCCGAGCAACAGATTCGGGCAGCTGCCGGGCGCGCCGACCCCTGCCGTGCGACAACGAGCGCGCGGCCACCGCGAGTCGACACGCAGGTATAAAATCGCTTATAACTTTGCCATTTTTGAGAATTTTAATTTGAAATTTTGCACACATATTTTCAACACTTTGAAGAATATGAAACAGCGGTCAGCGAAAAATCGATTTTTTTGTCGAAAAAAAAGAAAATCCCCCCTTAAGACGCAGAAGCAGCCCGACAACGCTTCAGTCCAGCACGTGGAGTTACAACAGCGCGCCAGGGGAAGGTCGTCGTACAACAACAATAGCGGTAGATATAGTAATTCGAACGCGGGCGCTAATGATAAACGCGGAAAAATTTGCTATTGCTGCGGCATGCGTGACAGTCACACGACGAAGGACTGTAAATTCCGGGACAAAGCCGAATGCGATTTCTGCCATAAGAAAAATCACCTAGAGAAAGCCTGTATCAAAAAACACGGTAAAGATTTTCGATTTCAAACTGGTAAAAAGTCTAAAAAACAGGGAAAGAAGGTACATCACGTCCAAAATGATTCGGAGTCAGAAGACGAGCAGGGTAGTAGCAGCGCAGGCATTAAAGCGATCAGTTACTCGCAGGATTCGAGTTCCGAGAGGGATTTCTATCCAATAATTTCCGAGCAAATAAGTAATAAGATGGCAACGTGCGGTAAAATTGTAGCGAACCCGTTAATGGTTCAAGTATTGATTAACGGCAAGGTAGTAAAAATGGAAGTTGACACGGGAACTTACGTAACGGCGATGTCGGAATACGATTGGAAAAGAATGCTACCGGATAGGGAATTAGACAGATGCGACTTCCTTCTAACAAGCTACGGGGAATTCCGCTGCAACCGATAGGGAAATTAAAATCTCAAAAAGTTAACTTCAATAAAAAAGAAAAACTCTTGGACATTTACGTAGTAAAAGGGAAAGGCCCTATACTTATAGGACGCCAGTGGCTCAAAGCTTTCGATTTATGGCCGATAAAACTATTTCCCGACGAACCGGACGGCAAAATATTAAACGTCAGTAGTCACGACTTGAAAGGGAAAATGCTAGGTAAATTCCCCGCGCTATTCTCTAACACGCAAGGGTGTTACACAGGGAGGAACATACAACTAGTCTTCAAAGAGGGGGCTAAACCAATTCAAATGAAACCTCATCATGCGCCTTTTGCATTAACTGCAAAAATCTCGAAAGAAATTCAAAGACTCGTAGCATTGGGTAACTTAGAGCCAGTCTCGTGCAGCAAATGGGCAACTCCTATCATCCCGGTACTAAAGAAAAACGGAGACGTGAGGATATATGGCAACTTTAAGCTCACGGTAAATCCGCAATTAGTGATCCAACGGCACCCAATACCGTTGAAAGAGAAAATATTCAATACACTTAGAGTCGGTCGACGTTGGTCTCAAATTGATTTGAAATACGCCTTCATGCAGTTCGAGCTAGATGACGCGTCTAAAGAAGCTTTGACTATAATCATGCACGAGGGCTTACATAGGTACACGAAACTGGGTGAAGGCGTAGCCTCTAGTCCAGCAGAATGTCAAGACATATTAGAGGATATCCTAAAAGGGTTAAAACACACGGAAATTTATATCGATAATATCTATTGTACAGGGCGAACCGACGACGAGCATGTGGAAACCCTCACAGAAATATTTTCGCGGTTAGATAAAGCAGGCTTACGAGTAAATTTAGAGAAATGCGATTTTTTTCGACCGCAAATTGAGGTTTTAGGTTACTTGATAGACGAAGAAGGACTAAAACCCAGTCAATCCAAAATCCGAGCGATAAACGACGCGCCAGTGCAGCAAAACGTAAAAGAGTTAGAAGCTTTTTTAGGGTTAGTCAATTTCTACGAACGGTTCCTAGTAGATAGAGCGGATCACGTATGGCCACTATACGAGCTCTGCAAGAGTAAGAAATGGATTTGGACTGACGGCTGTCAGAAAGGTTTCGAATGGGTAAAAAGCCAAATCACATCAGACAGAGTGCTAACTCTCTTCGATCCCGAGAGACCCTTAGTCTTAGCATGCGACGCGAGCGACAGAGGCTTATCAGCAATTTTGTCACATCGATTCGAGGACGGCTCGGAGAGACCGATAGCGTTTGCATCTAAAATTATCCCCAAAAATGAACGACACAGGGCAATAATCGACAAGGAAGCCGGTGCAATAATCTTCGGATTCAAGAAGTTCTATCAATACATTTACGGCAATCATATCATCTTAAAGACGGATCACGAACCTCTGAAGTTCATTTTTGGTAATAAAAACATTTCAACAATGCTCCACAGCAGACTACAAAGATGGGCATATTTTCTGTCAGGGTACACTTACACAATCGAAGTTGTGAAATCGAAAGCGAACGGTAATTGCGACGCCTTATCTCGGCTACCCAGTGTAGACGATACGAAAGTCTTCGAAGCCGAGTACACTAACGTTAACTACTTAGAGGACGGAGGTCCGATTATTGATATTCAAACCGTTGCTGCAGCCACCAGCCACGACAAAACGCTGAAGAAAATAATCTCGTATGTACAAAACGAGTGGCCGAAAACGCTGACAGTTCGCCTAACGCTGACAGTTTTCTCTGCAGATCTACGTGCGTCTCCGCTAACACAACGGTGTCGTCGGCATACATTAGCAGAAGAAGATCATTTACTCCGTCGATGTTTATACCATGCAGCCCTTTGGCTCTGAAGCTTTCCTCGATATCTGCTAGATATAGCAGGAAAAGTAGCGGGCTGAGCGATTCTCCCTGGAGAACCCCTTCCGAGACTTCAAACTCGTCGGAAATGAGACCGCGGTTTTTTACTCGAATGGTAGCTTGATCGTATAACGATTTGATAATTTTTATTATTTTTGGACTAATTCCAAGATTGCGCAGTTTTAACCAGAGCTTCGCGTGCGGAATCGAATCGAAGGCGCGTTTGAAGTCTACGAAGGTTACATATACCTCGCGTTCACCTAGCCTGAGCTGCAATTGTACCGCCGCGATTAGCGAGAATATGCACTCCGTGCACCCTTTTCCCTTCCTGAACCCTAACTGCGTGTCCGGGAGCAAATTTCTATCCTCAGTAAATTTTTCGAGCCTTTTTTTCAGAATTAGTGTAAAAAGCTTAGTGATATTGCTGACCAGAGCTATGCCTCGGTAGTTCGAGGGATCATTTTTATCTCCTTTCTTGTAAATCATTGAAAGTGCGGTTCTACCCCAGCCTCGCGGAACTTTCTCCTCTCGCAAAATTCGATTAAACATTTTTTGTATGTAGCAAATCCACTCGTCGGGTGCGTTTTTTATAAATTCGTTTTTAATTTGGTCCGGTCCCGGCGCTTTTCCACTTTTACAGCTTCGGATTGCTTTTCTTATTTCATCAACCGTAAAGTCACCGTCGAGGACAGGATTTACTCACCTACAAAGTTAACCTCAACAATAATTCTCGGTTGATAGATTCTACTATAGAAATCGTTCCATACGTGCATAGCCAGGTTACATGGATCGCTTTAAGTTGTTCTATATTTTTAAACAATTTTCCAAAAATCAACTGCCCGGCGAACATCTGCGAAACTGTTACTAACCGTCACAGCATAATCTTTTTTTTTCGCTACAATTAACGCCCGATATCGCTTTACCGTCTCGATATATTCTTTTTTTTTATCTTGATCTAGATTATTTTTCTTAAACGCCTTGAGAGCCTGCCGAACGACTTTTTTTTCCTGTTTGCAACATTTATCAAACCAAGGTTTTTTCCCCTGATGGGCTCGAAAACCGCCCTCCCGGCCGGGGATTTTTCGGCGCATACCGACTTCCTCGGCCGACTCGAGAATCGCTGCGGTCAGGCCATCGTATAAAGTTTCCGCACTTTGATTTCCGTGTCCGGTTGCCAGTTTCGCAGAGTTTCGCATTACAGACTGATAATGCTCGAGTTGCTGCGGGTTCCACCGTAAGGTAAACAAATCCCCGCCCGGCTCGGCTAGGTTCGTGTGCCGCGTGTTAGGAATTGCCGTTGACAGCCAGAGTTCCAAAACAACCGGAAAGTGATCCGAGAGGCCCGCCTCGTCCCCTGTGTAGAAGTCTTTAATTGTGCTGAGACTAGAGACATTAACAAAAACTAAATCAATGACGCTGCAACCCACAGTGCTGCAGAAGGTCATCTGCGCCGGTCGATCGCTTGGCGATCGCCCGTTTATCAGAACAAAGCCGTTACCTTCCATGAGTTCAATTAAAGGCCGGCCTCTCGAATTCACCGTTTCGTCGCTATTTACAATATCGTGCTCGAGGCACGTTTCTTCGAAAATTTCGGTCGGTAAATTAAATTAATTAAATTAATTAAATTAATTAAATTAAATTAATTTAATTTAATTTAATTTAATTTAATTTAATTTAATTTAATTTAATTTAATTTAATTTAATTTAATTTAATTTAATTAATTTAATTAATTTAATTAATTTAATTAATTTAATTAATTTAATTAATTTAATTAATTTAATTAATCAATTTAATTAATTTAATTTAATTTAATTAAATTAATTAAATTAATTAAATTATTTAAATTAATTAAATTAATTAATTTAATTAAATTAATTAAATTAATTAAATTAATTAAATTAATTAAATTAATTAAATTAATTAAATTAATTAAATTAATTAAATTAATTAAATTAATTAAATTAATTAAATTAATTAAATTAATTAATTTAATTAATTTAATTAATGTAATTAATTTAATTAATTTAATTAAATTAATTAAATTAATTAATTTAATTAATTTAATTAATGTAATTAATTTAATTAATTTAATTAATTTAATTAATTTAATTAATTTAATTAATTTAATTAATTTAATTAATTTAATTAATTTAATTAATTTAATTAATTTAATTAATTTAATTAATTTAATTAATTTAATTAATTTAATTAATTTAATTAATTTAATTAATTTAATTAATTTAATTAATTTAATTAATTTAATTAATTTAATTAATTTAATTAATTTAATTAATTTAATTAATTTAATTAATTTAATTAATTTAATTAATTTCCCTGGATTAACGGGGGACTGATTAGGGGTATCGATAGGAATCTGGGCTCGCTTATCCACGCGGAGGTGGAGCTGGGACCGAGGGCCTGCATCTTCATCAACAAGACGCATAGCGCCCTCAAGCTGAACCAGTTCTGCACCAGGGATCTAGCAGCGGCCAAGATTTCATTAAATGTGGAGGGCAGGCGGACCGAGTTAGTAATCTGCTCGGCCTACCTACCTTATGACTCGGCGGTACCTCCGCCTACGAACGAGCTCGCGGCCTTAGTTGACTACACAAGGGCCAGCGGACTAAAATTAATTGTTGGTTGCGACGCGAACTCACACCACACGGTGTGGGGAAGCTCCGATATCAATCTGAGAGGCGCTGCACTACTGGAGTACCTCTCCACTACTAGGCTAGAGATTCTCAACAGGGGATCCAGGCCAACCTTTATCACCTCCCGCAGACAGGAGGTCTTAGACCTCACCCTGGCTGCACCGGAAGTGGCACGCGGCATCCTGGACTGGCGGGTGAGCGAGGAGGTAACTCTCTCCGACCACCGTCTGATCAGGTTCAGTTTACTGGGGAATGCAGCGCAACGCCCTTCGGACTCATACAGGAACCCCAAAGCCACCGACTGGACTGCCAACAAGGCAGAGCTGGACGGGAAGCTTGCGGGGGGGCCGGGAGAGACCGGGGACGAAAGGGGCATCGAGCGGGAAATAAGTTTCTTACGGAACGCTATGATCGACTCCTACGAGGCAGCATGCCCCCTTAAAAGCAGGTCCAGCAGAAAGAAGGTGAAGTGGTGGAACCGTGACCTAACCAGGGCACGGGCTCGCTCCCGGAAGCTGCTGAACAAAGCTTTAAAAACGAACACGGGCTTTGACTGGGACTCCTACCGGGAGGCCCAACAAGCTTATAAGAAACTAATCAGGAGATCCAAAGCGGCCTCCTGGCGTGACTTCTGCAGTGAGATCGAGGCCCTATCCTTAGTGGCCAGACTGCGCAGAATCTTTGCATCGGGGCCTTCGACTCGGCTCGACGGTCTTGTCCTCCCCGACGGGAGAACTACGTCGAGTCAGGAGGAGACCCTGGCCCACCTGATCGAGGTTCACTTCCCTGGGTCGGTTCTTACTGAACCGGGGGAACCCTCAGGCACGGCGGACCCACCTTTAGGGGCGGCCGGCCGGGACTGGGCTACGGCAGCGGAAGTTGTGACATCCGCGAGAATCAGATGGGCCATAGATAACTTCGACCGGTACAAAAGCCCTGGGGTGGATGGGATCTTCCCCGCCCTCTTGCAGGAGGCTGGGGAGGGCCTCATTAAACATCTTCAACGTATCTATCGCGCATGTCTTGCGCTGTGCTACGTTCCATCCGCTTGGAGGGAGGTCAGGGTCGTCTTTATTCCCAAACCAGGAAAGGACACCTATGACCGAGCCAAGTCTTTTAGACCCATCAGTCTGACGTCTTTCCTCCTGAAAACGCTGGAGAGACTCGTTGATAGGTACCTAAGGGAAGGTGCGCTTATCGAAAGACCGGTGCACCATTCCCAGCACGCTTACCAGGTGGGCAAATCCGTGGAAACAGCGCTCCACCACACCGTCAAGGTATTGGAGGGGGCCGTACACATGGGTAGGTCTGTCCTGGGCGTGTTCATTGACATCGAGGGAGCGTTTGATAATACCTCCTTCGTCTCTATTTGCGAAGCAGCCAGGGGATTCGGGGTGAAGGCCTCCGTCACCGACTGGATCCACTGCATGCTTAGCACCAGGTCCGTCACCGCTGGTCTTAGGGAGTCATCCGCGAGTGCGCTCGTCAAGAAGGGCTGCCCGCAGGGAGGAGTAACCTCTCCTATCCTGTGGGTGATGGTCATTGACGGGCTTCTTGCGGGGCTCGAGAGGCTAGAGGTGACGGTGGTGGGCTACGCGGATGACGTGGCGATGCTGGTCACCGGTACCCACCCAGGGGAGATGCCGTGGAAGATGCAACGAGTATTGGACCACGTACAAACATGGTGCACATCGAAGAGCTTGAGGGTCAACCCAAGCAAAACGGAGATGGTGCTATTCACAAATAGAAGGAAACTCAAAGTGAGCCCCCCTTCCATTTTTGGCACGGAGCTCAGCTTCTCTACAGAGGTACGCTACCTTGGCGTCACCCTGGATAGCAAGCTCCTATGGAAAAGCCACATCGATAGACAGACCCGGAAAGCTACGTCAACTTTCTGGGCTTGTCGCAGGATGTTCAGCTCGACTTGGGGACTAAAACCGGCTGTGGTGAAATGGATTCACACAGCCATCATTGAGCCCCAGGTGACCTACGCGTCGGTAGTCTGGTGGCCTGCGTTGCAGCGGGAAACCAACAAGAAGACGCTTAATAAGGCCTATAGGCTTGCACTGCTGGGGATTACGGGAGCGCTTCGGACGACTCCTACCCTGGCACTGGGGGCGCATCTGGACATAGCGCCTCTAGACATCGTGGCTAAGGCCAAAGCGATGGGTGCAGCCGTTCGGCTAAAGTTTGGAGGAAAGTGGAAGAGAGCTAGCAGGGGCCACGCCTCTCTGCTGAATGGCAACAGGGATCTCGAGGAGGTCCTAGCCCTAGGCGGAGACTGCGGCCCTAGTAGCTACCACTTCCGCCGAAATTACGTTGTTACCTTCCCGAGTAGGCAAGAGTGGGAAGAGAACAGTGTCGGTTTGCTGTCACCGGGGGGACTCGTCTGGTATACGGACGGATCCAAAACCCCGATAGGGACAGGCACCGGAGTATGGTGCGCGGGGCCTAGGACGAGGATATCCTTGGCACTGGGGACCCGCACAACTATACTCCAGGCTGAGGTGCTTGCCATCAGAACCTGCGCGGAGGAGATTCTGCTAAGGGGTTACGAAGGCAGGCATATTTACATCTGCTGTGACAGCTGTGCAGCACTCAGGGCCCTCGACTCCATCGAGGTGAAGTCCGAGCTGACTCGCAGCTGCATTGCAGCCCTATCACGCATTGCCGGCGTTAATAGGGTTAAACTGCTCTGGGTGCCTGGGCACACAGACATACAGGGTGACTTAGCAGCTGGCGGATTGGCTAGAATGGGTTCCACAGGATCCATAGCGGCCATCCGTACGTCGGTACCGGTTGCCCCGGGCGTCATAAAAGAGATCATAAGGAGGTGGACTGCCAAGCAGTTCACAATCCGATGGACCTCGGCGCCAGGGTCAAGACAAGCTAGGGCTCTCTTCCCGGGCCCCTCTGAGAGACTGGGCTCGAAATTGATAGCCCTCGACAGGCAAAGGCTGAGGTGGCTGGTGGGCTTGATCACAGGCCACTGGTTCACCCGGCAGCATTTGAAGCGGATGGGGTGGGAGGTAGACTCGCTATGCCGGTTCTGCGGACTAGAAGAGGAGACCTCCCTCCACTTAATAGCGGTGTGCGAGGGACTAGAGGGGGCTCGACTAAGAACCCTCGGAGCCCCAGCTCTGGCTACACTGCAGTTGGAGGTGACGGGCATTGGTGGGCTTCTCCGCTTTGTGGAAGAGGCCGAACCTCCGCACCAACCCTAAAGTATTGCGAGTGCCCCAAAAGGGCCCGAGTACAATGGTCCAGAAGGATTGAGTGCTCGCATCGCTCAACCAAACCATAACCAATTTAATTAATTTAATTAATTTAATTAATTTAATTAATTTAATTAATTTAATTAATTTAATTAATTTAATTAATTTAATTAATTTAATTAATTTAATTAATTTAATTAATTTAATTAATTTAATTAATTTAATTAATTTAATTAATTTAATTAATTTAATTAATTTAATTAATTTAATTAATTTAATTAATTTAATTAATTTAATTAATTTAATTAATTTAATTAATTTAATTAATTTAATTAATTTAATTAATTTAAATTAATTGAAATTAAATAAATTTACCTTGTCGATGGTTCAAGACACGCCGCACTCCTGTTTTTCCGCACTTCCAAATTTATAATGAAGCACCTTACACCTGTTTTTCCCCGCACTCCTGTTTTTCTCCGCACTCCTGTTTTCACCCGCACTCCTGTTTTTTTCACACGCACTATTCCTCCTCCTCACTCAGCCCCGAAAGTGACGAATCGTCGTCGAAACCGTCGTCCGGATCGAGACGGTCGTACCCGATACCCAAATTAAGGCGGTCGATTATAAGCTCGCCCAGATCCCGACGTTCCATGTCGAACAGGCGGAGAGTCGACTGAGCGCAGCAGTGTCCTTCCTCGACGAGAACTCCCACGAGATTATCGCTCGGAGTCACTAAAGACTCGAGCAAAGGAACGAGGCCGTCATCGTCGACACGTTCGAATCCATATAGTGCGCACGGAATGCACATCACTGGTAGCACTGCACAAATGGGGTCCGGATGGTAAATATACCGCAGATCCACAAAATCGGTGGTCCCCTCGTCGACTAAAAAAACTTCGGTATAACCGTCGTCGTCAAAATCGATGATTTCCGCGCGGTAAACAGCGTTGTGCCGGACAATCACACACGACAAATCGGCCTCGAGTGTTTCGAAGTCCATGGGCTGTGGTACACCAGGCTGCGTGTAACCGGTCTGCAGGTCGCTCTGCAGCTGATGATACGCAACGGCTACACGATTCGGACGCACATACACGTAATTGGCACTCTCGATGCCAATCACACGACACAAAAACATTGACTCGAGGATATCAACCCGTAACGCGGATACATTTTTTAAAAGACACGCGCGGCACGAGATGCGAAGACGAAATGAATTTTTTAAAAAAGATCCGCGCGGCACGAGATGTGAAGACGAACTGAATAATAAAGTCGTCATCGCGAGGATGCTGGACCTGCCGGTCGAGCGCGATTCCGCGAATGCACTATCAGCAGAATAGCAGGAGCGATCTCGCGCAGCGAATCCTGGATCCTGAATCCTGGATCCTGAATCCTGGATCCTGGATCCTGAATCCTGGATCCTGAATCCTGGATCCTGAATCCTGGATCCTGCATCCTGGATCCTGAACCCTGGATGCTGGATCCTGGATCCTGGATCCTGGACCCAAACAGGTTCAGATGCATAAAAATACCAGAATACATGAGAATCATGCATTGCAGACGAAATAACGCTCTTCGTCCGATTGGAAATCGCCGATATACGAAAAACGAGAATTGGAGCTTGTAGCTCGCTGAAACGCCCCGGGTCGCGCTGCTTAACGTGTTCAGATGCTTCAAAATCTCAAAATACATGAGATTCATTCATCAAAATACAGGATCCAGGATTCAGGATCCAGGATGCAGGATGCAGGGTTCAGGATCCAGGATCCAGGATCCAAGATCCAAGATTCAGGATCCAGGATCCGGATTCAGGATCCAGGATCCGGGATTCAGGATCCAGGATTCAGGATCCAGTATTCAGGATCCAGGATTCAGGATCCAGGATCCGGGATGCAGGATCCAGGATTCAGGATCCAGGATCCAGGATCCGGGATTCAGGATCCAGGATCCAGGATCCGGGATTCAGGATCCAGGATCCGGGAATCAGGATCCTGGATCCTGATTCGGCGATTCGGTGATTCGGCGATTTCCAATCGGACAAAGAGCGTTATTCCGTCTCGGATGCATTAATCTCCTATATTCTGCTATTTTGGAGCATCGAACACCGTTTAGCGCGATCTCGGGCCGTTTTCGCGAGCTATAAGCACGATTTCCCCTTTTCAGTGATTCGGCGATTTCCAATCGGACGAAGAGCGTTATTCCGTCTTCAATGAATGAGTCTCATGTATTCTGGAATTTTGAAGCATCGAAACCCGTTTGGCGCGACATGGGGTCGGTTTCAGCGAGCTATAAGCACGATTTCCCGTTTTCGGTGATTCAGCGATTTCCAAATCACGTGGCTCCTGGATCCTGGATCCTGGATCCTGGATCCTGGATCCTGAATCCTGAATCCTGAATCTTGGATCCTGGATCCTGGATCCTGGATCCTGGATCCTGGATCCTGGATTCTGGACCTGGATCCTGAATTCTGGACCTGGATCCTGAATCCTGGATCCTGAATTCAGGATCCTGAATCCTGGATCCTGAATCCTGGATCCTGAATCCTGGATCCTGAATCCTGAATCCTGGATCCTGAATCCTGGATCCTGAATCATGGATCCTGGATTCTGGACCTGGATCCTGGATTCTGGACCTGGATCCTGAATCCCGGATCCTGAATCCTGGATCCTGAATCCTGGATCCTGAATTCTGGATCCTGAATCCTGGATCCTGAATCCTGAATCCTGGATCCTGGATCCTGAATCATGGATCCTGGAATCTGGACCTGGATCCTGGATTCTGGACCTGGATCCTGGATCCTGGATCCTGAATCCCGGATCCTGAATCCTGGATCCTGAATCCCGGATCCTGAATCCTGGATCCTGAATCCCGGATCCCGGATCCTGGATCCTGGATCCTGAATCCCGGATCCCGGATCCTGGATCCTGAATCCCGGATCCTGCATCCCGGATCCTGGATCCTGAATCCTGGATCCTGAATCATGGATCCTGGATTCTGGACCTGGATTCTGAATCCGGATCCAGGATCCTGGATCCTGAATCTTGGATCCTGGATCCTGAATCCTGAATCCTGGATCCTGGATCCTGGATCCTGGATCCTGAATCCTGGATCCTGTATCATGGATCCTGGATTCTGGACCTGGATCCTGGATTCTGGACCTGGATCCTGGATCCTGGATCCTGAATCCTGGATCCAGGATCCTGGATCCTGAATCTTGGATCCTGGATCCTGGATCCTGAATCTTGGATCCTGGATCCTGAATCCTGGATCCTGAATCCCGGATCCTGGATCCTGAATCCGGATCCTGGATCCTGAATCCGGATCCTGGATCCAGGATCCAGGTCCAGAATCCAGGATCCATGATTCAGGATCCCGGATTCAGGATCCAGGATTCAGGATCCAGGATTCAGGATCCAGGATTCAGGATCCAGGATTCAGGATCCAGGATTCAGGATCCAGGATTCAGGATCCAGGATTCAGGATCCAGGATTCAGGATCCAGGATTCAGGATTCAGGATTCAGGATCCAGGATTCTGGATCCAGAATTCAGGATCCAGGATTCAGGATCCAGGATTCAGGATCCAGGATTCAGGATCCAGGATTCAGGATCCAGGATTCAGGATCCAGGATTCAGGATCCAGGATTCAGGATCCAGAATTCAGGATCCAGGATTCAGGATCCGGGATTCAGGATCCAGGATCCAGGATCCAGGTCCAGAATCCAGGATCCAGGTCCAGAATCCAGGATCCATGATTCAGGATCCAGGATCCGGGATTCAGGATCCAGGATTCAGGATCCAGGATTCAGGATCCAGGATTCAGGATCCAGGATTCAGGATCCAGGATTCAGGATCCAGGATTCAGGATCCAGGATTCAGGATCCAGGATTCAGGATTCAGGATCCAGGATTCAGGATCCAGGATTCAGGATCCAGGATTCAGGATCCAGGATTCAGGATCCAGGATTCAGGATCCAGGATTCAGGATCCAGTATTCAGTATCCAGGATCCAAGATTCAGGATCCAGGATCCAGGATCCAGGATCCAAGATTCAGGATCCAGGATCCTGGATCCGGATTCAGAATCCAGGTCCAGAATCCAGGATCCAGGATCCGGGATCCGGGATTCAGGATCCAGGATCCAGGATCCGGGATTCAGGATCCAGGATCCAGGATCCGGGATTCAGGATCCGGGATTCAGGACCCAGGATCCAGGATCCGGGATATAGGATCCAGGATCCAGGATCCAGGTCCAGGATCCAGGATCCGGGATTCAGGATCCAGGATCCAGGATCCAGGTCCAGAATCCAGGATCCAGGTCCAGAATCCAGGATCCATGATTCAGGATCCAGGATCCAGGATCCAGGATTCAGGATTCAGGATCCAGGATTCAGGATCCAAAATTCAGGATCCAGAATTCAGGATCCAGGATTCAGGATCCGGGATTCAGGATCCAGGATCCAGGATCCAGGTCCAGAATCCAGGATCCAGGTCTAGAATCCAGGATCCATGATTCAGGATCCAGGATTCAGGATCCAGGATTCAGGATCCAGGATTCAGGATCCAGGATTCAGGATCCAGGATTCAGGATCCAGGATTCAGGATCCAGGATTCAGGATCCAGGATTCAGGATCCAGGATTCAGGATCCAGGATTCAGGATCCAGGATTCAGGATCCAGGATTCAGGATCCAGGATTCAGGATCCAGGATTCAGGATCCAGGATTCAGGATCCAGGATTCAGGATCCAGGATTCAGGATCCAGGATTCAGGATCCAGGATTCAGGATCCAGGATTCAGGATCCAGGATTCAGGATCCAGGATTCAGGATCCAGGATTCAGGATCCAGGATTCAGGATCCAGGATTCAGGATCCAGGATTCAGGATCCAGGATTCAGGATCCAGGATTCAGGATTCAGGATTCAGGATCCAGGAGCCAGGATCCGGATTCAGGATCCAGGATCCAGGATCCAGGATCCAGGATCCAGGATCCAGGATTCAGGATCCAGGATTCAGGATTCAGAATCCAGGATCCGGAATCCGGGATTCAGGATCCAGGATCCTGGATCCTGGATCCTGGATCCTGGATCCTGAATCCGGATCCTGGCTCCTGGATCCTGAATACTGGATCCTGAATCCTGGATCCTGAATCCCGGATCCTGAATCCTGGATCCTGAATCCTGGATCCTGAATCCTGGATCCTGAATCCTGGATCCTGAATCATGGATCCTGGATTCTAGACCTGGATCCTGGATTCTGGACCTGGATCCTGGATCCTGGATCCTGAATCCCGGATCCTGAATCCTGGATCCTGAATTCTGGATCCTGAATCCTGGATCCTGAATCCTGGATCCTGAATCCTGAATCCTGGATCCTGAATCCTGGATCCTGAATCATGGATCCTGGATTCTGGACCTGGATCCTGGACCTGGATCCTGGATTCTGGACCTGGATCCTGGATCCTGGATCCTGAATCCCGGATCCTGGATCCTGGATCCTGAATCCCGGATCCCGGATCCTGGATCCTGGATTCTGGACCTGGATTCTGAATCCGGATCCAGGATCCTGGATCCTGAATCTTGGATCCTGGATCCTGGATCCTGGATCCTGAATCTTGGATCCTGGATCCTGAATCCTGGATCCTGAATCCTGGATCCTGAATTTTGGATCCTGAATCCTGGATCCTGAATCCTGGATCCTGAATCCTGGATCCTGAATCCTGGATCCTGAATCCTGGATCCTGAATCCTGGATCCTGAACCCTGGATGCTGGATCCTGGATCCTGGATCCTGGACCCAAACAGGTTCAGATGCATAAAAATACCAGAATACATGAGAATCATGCATTGCAGACGAAATAACGCTCTTTGTCCGATTGGAAATCGCCGAATCACCGAATCGCCGAATCAGGATCCTGGATCCTGAATCCCGGATCCTGGATCCTGAATCCCGGATCCTGGATCCTGGATCCTGAATCCCGGATCCCGGATCCTGGATCCTGAATCCCGGATCCTGAATCCTGGATCCTGAATCATGGATCCTGGATTCTGGACCTGGATTCTGAATCCGGATCCAGGATCCTGGATCCTGAATCTTGGATCCTGGATCCTGAATCCTGGATCCTGAATCCTGGATCCTGAATTTTGGATCCTGAATCCTGAATCCTGGATCCTGAATCCTGGATCCTGAATCATGGATCCAGGTCCAGAATCCAGGATCCAGGATTCAGGATCCAGGATCCAGGATCCAGGATTCAGGATCCAGGATTCAGGATCCAGGATTCAGGATTCAGGATCCTGGATCCGGATTCAGAATCCAGGTCCAGAATCCAGGATCCATGATTCAGGATCCAGGATCCAGGATTCAGGATCCAGGATCCGGGATGCAGGATCCGGGATTCAGGATCCAGGATCCGGGATCCGGGATTCAGGATCCAGGATCCGGGATCCGGGATACAGGATCCAGGATCCAGGATCCGGGATTCAGGAACCAGGATCCGGATTCAGGATCCAGGATCCGGGATTCAGGATCCAGGATTCAGGATCCAGGATTCAGGATCCAGGATTCAGGATCCAGGATTCAGGATCCAGGATTCAGGATCCAGGATTCAGGATCCAGGATTCAGGATCCAAGATCCAAGATTCAGGATCCAGGATCCAGGATCCGGATTCAGGATCCAGGAGCCAGGATCCGGATTCAGGATCCAGGATCCAGGATCCAGGATCCAGGATCCAGGATTCAGGATCCAGGATTCAGGATTCAGGATTCAGGATTCAGAATCCAGGATCCGGAATCCGGGATTCAGGATCCAGGATCCGGGATTCAGGATCCAGGATTCAGGATCCAGTATTCAGGATCCAGGATTCAGGATCCAGTATTCAGGATCCAGGATCCAAGATTCCGGATCCTGGATCCTGAATCCCGGATTCCGGATCCTGGATTCTGAATCCTGAATCCTGGATCCTGAATCCTGGATCCTGGATCCTGGATCCTGGATCCTGGATCCTGAATCCGGATCCTGGCTCCTGGATCCTGAATCCTGAATCCTGAATCCTGGATCCTGAATCCTGAATCCTGAATCCTGGATCCTGAATCCTGGATCCTGAATCCTGGATCCTGAATCCTGGATCCTGAATCCTGGATCCTGAATCCTGGATCCTGAATCCTGGATCCTGAATCCTGGATCCTGAATCATGGATCCTGGATTCTAGACCTGGATCCTGGATTCTGGACCTGGATCCTGGATCCTGGATCCTGAATCCTGGATCCTGAATCATGGATCCTGGATTCTGGACCTGGATCCTGGACCTGGATCCTGGATTCTGGACCTGGATCCTGGATCCTGGATCCTGAATCCCGGATCCTGGATCCTGGGTCCTGAATCCCGGATCCTGAATCCCGGATCCTGGATCCTGGATCCTGAATCCCGGATCCCGGATCCTGGATCCTGGATTCTGGACCTGGATTCTGAATCCGGATCCAGGATCCTGGATCCTGAATCTTGGATCCTGGATCCTGGATCCTGGATCCTGAATCTTGGATCCTGGATCCTGAATACTGGATCCTGAATCCTGGATCCTGAATCCTGGATCCTGAATCCTGGATCCTGAATCCTGGATCCTGAATCCTGGATCCTGAATCCCGGATCCTGGATCCTGAATCCGGATCCTGGTTCCTGAATCCCGGATCCCGGATCCTGGATCCTGAATCCCGGATCCCGGATCCTGGATCCTGAATACCGGATCCTGCATCCCGGATCCTGGATCCTGAATCCTGGATCCTGAATCCTGGATCCTGAATCCTGGATCCTGAATCCTGGATCCTGAATCCCGGATCCTGGATCCTGAATCCGGATCCTGGTTCCTGAATCCCGGATCCCGGATCCTGGATCCTGAATCCCGGATCCCGGATCCTGGATCCTGAATCCCGGATCCTGCATCCCGGATCCTGGATCCTGAATCCTGGATCCTGGATCCTGAATCATGGATCCTGGATTCTGGACCTGGATTCTGAATCAGGATCCAGGATCCTGGATCCTGAATCTTGGATGCTGGATCCTGAATCCTGGATCCTGAATCCTGGATCCTGAATTTTGGATCCTGAATCCTGGATCCTGAATCCTGGATCCTGAATTTTGGATCCTGAATCCTGGATCCTGAATCCTCGATCCTGAATCC
The DNA here is from genome assembly GCA_917499995.1 of Ichneumon xanthorius. Lineage (NCBI taxonomy): Eukaryota > Metazoa > Arthropoda > Insecta > Hymenoptera > Ichneumonidae > Ichneumon > Ichneumon xanthorius. The sequence continues at coordinate 138,056 of CAKJTD010000080.1, read as the reverse complement.
TGGATCCTGAATCCTGGATCCTGAATCCTGGATCCTGAACCCTGGATGCTGGATCCTGGATCCTGGATCCTGGACCCAAACAGGTTCAGATGCATAAAAATACCAGAATACATGAGAATCATGCATTGCAGACGAAATAACGCTCTTTGTCCGATTGGAAATCGCCGAATCACCGAATCGCCGAATCAGGATCCTGGATCCTGAATCCCGGATCCTGGATCCTGAATCCCGGATCCTGGATCCTGGATCCTGAATCATGGATCCTGGATTCAGGACCTGGATTCTGGACCTGGATTCTGGACCCGGATTCTGGACCTGGATTCTGGACCTGGATCCCGGATCCTGGATCCTGAATCCCGGATCCTGAATCCCGGATCCGGGATTCCCCGGATCCCCCCTCATGTATTCTGGTATTTTTATGCATCTGAACCTGTTTGGGTCCAGGATCCAGGATCCAGGATCCAGCATCCAGGGTTCAGGATCCAGGATGCAGGATGCAGGATCCAGGATCCAGGATTCAGGATCCAGGATCCAGGATTCAGGATCCAGGATTCAGGATCCAGGATCCAGGATTCAGGATCCAGGATTCAGGATCCAGGATTCAGGATCCAGGATTCAGGATCCAGGATTCAGGATCCAGGATTCAGGATTCAGGATCCAGGATTCAGGATCCAGGATTCAGGATCCAGGATCCAGGATTCAGGATCCAGGATTCAGGATCCAGGATTCAGGATCCAGGATTCAGGATCCAGGATTCAGGATCCAGGATTCAGGATCCAGGATTCAGGATCCGCATTCAGGATCCAGGATCCGGATTCAGGATCCAGGATTCAGGATCCAGGTCCAGAATCCAGGATCCATGATTCAGGATCCAGGATCCAGGATCCAGGATCCAGGATCCAGGATCCAGGATCCAGGATCCAGGTCCAGAATCCAGGATTCAGGATTCAGGATCCAGGATCCAGGATGCAGGATTCAGGATTCAGGATTCAGGATCCAGGATTCAGGATCCGGGATTCAGGATCCAGGATCCAGGATCCAGGTCCAGAATCCAGGATCCAGGTCCAGAATCCAGAATCCAGGATCCAGGTCCAGAATCCAGGATCCATGATCCAGGATCCAGGATCCAGGATCCAGGATCCAGGTCCAGAATCCAGGATCCATGATTCAGGATCCAGGATTCAGGATCCAGGATTCAGGATCCAGGATTCAGGATCCAGGATTCAGGATTCAGGATTCAGGATCCAGGATTCAGGATCCAGGATCCAGGATTCAGGATCCAGGATTCAGGATTCAGAATCCAGGATCCGGAATCACGATCCAGGATCCGGGATGCAGGATCCGGGATTCAGGAGCCACGTGATTTGGAAATCGCTGAATCACCGAAAACGGGAAATCGTGCTTATAGCTCGCTGAAACTGACCCCATGTCGCGCCAAACGGGTTTCGATGCTTCAAAATACCAGAATACATGAGACTCATTCATTGAAGACGGAATAACGCTCTTCGTCCGATTGGAAATCGCCGAATCACTGAAAACGGGACATCGTGCGTATAGCTCGCGAAAACGGCCCGAGATCGCGCTAAACGGTGTTCGATGCTCCAAAATAGCAGAATATAGGAGATTAATGCATCCGAGACGGAATAACGCTCTTTGTCCGATTGGAAATCGCCGAATCACCGAATCGCCGAATCAGGATCCTGGATCCTGAATCCCGGATCCTGGATCCTGAATCCCGGATCCTGGATCCTGGATCCTGAATCCCGGATCCCGGATCCTGGATCCTGAATCCCGGATCCTGCATCCCGGATCCTGGATCCTGAATCCTGGATCCTGAATCATGGATACTGGATTCTGGACCTGGATTCTGAATCCGGATCCAGGATCCTGGATCCTGAATCTTGGATCCTGGATCCTGAATCCTGGATCCTGAATTTTGGATCCTGAATCCTGGATCCTGAATCCTGAATCCTGGATCCTGGATCCTGGATCCTGAATCATGGATCCTGGATTCAGGACCTGGATCCTGGATTCTGGACCTGGATCCTGGATCCTGGATCCTGAATCCCGGATCCTGGATCCTGGATCCTGGATCCTGGATCCTGGATCCTGAATCCTGGATCCTGAATCATGGATCCTGGATTCTGGACCTGGATCCTGGATTCTGGACCTGGATCCTGGATCCTGGATCCTGGATCCTGAATCCCGGATCCTGGATCCTGGATCCTGGATCCTGAATCCTGGATCCAGGATCCTGGATCCTGAATCCTGAATCTTGGATCCTGGATCCTGAATACTGGATCCCGAATCCTGGGTCCTGAATCCAAGATTCAGGATCCAGGATCCGGATTCAGGATCCAGGATCCGGGATTCAGGATCCAGGATTCAGGATCCAGTATTCAGGATCCAGGATCCAAGATTCCGGATCCTGGATCCTGAATCCCGGATTCCGGATCCTGGATTCTGAATCCTGAATCCTGGATCCTGAATCCTGGATCCTGGATCCTGGATCCTGGATCCTGGATCCTGGATCCTGAATCCGGATCCTGGCTCCTGGATCCTGAATCCGGATCCTGGATCCTGGATCCTGAATCTTGGATCTTGGATCCTGGATCCTGGATCCTGGACCCTGAATCGTGGATCCTGGATCCTGAATCTTGGATCCTGGATCCTGGATCTTGGATCCTGGATCCTGGATCCTGAATCTTGGATCCTGGATCCTGGATCCTGGATCATGGATCCTGGATCCTGGATCCTGGATCCTGGATCCTGGATCCTGGATCCTGGATCCTGGATCCTGGATCCTGGATCCTGGATCCTGGATCCTGGATCCTGGATCCTGGATCCTGGATCCTGGATCCTGGATCCTGGATCCTGGATCCTGGATCCTGGATCCTGGATCCTGGATCCTGGATCCTGGATCCTGGATCCTGGATCCTGGATCCTGGATCCTGGATCCTGGATCCTGGATCCTGAATCCCGGATCCTGAATCCTGGATCCTGAATTCTGGATCCTGAATCCTGGATCCTGAATTCTGGATCCTGAATCCTGGATCCTGAATCCTGAATCCTGAATCCTGGATCCTGAATCCTGGATCCTGAATCCTGGATCCTGGATCCTGAATCCTGGATCCTGGATCCTGGATCCTGAATCCTGGATCCTGGATTCTGGACCTGGATCCTGGATTCTGGACCTGGATCCTGGATCCTGAATCCCGGATCCTGGATCCTGGATCCTGGATCCTGGATCCTGGATCCTGAATCCTGGATCCAGGATCCTGGATCCAGGATCCAGGATCCAGGATCCTGAATCCCGGATCCCGGATCCTGGATCCTGAATCCCGGATCCCGGATCCTGGATCCTGAATCCCGGATCCTGCATCCCGGATCCTGGATCCTGAATCCTGGATCCTGAATCATGGATACTGGATTCTGGACCTGGATTCTGAATCCGGATCCAGGATCCTGGATCCTGAATCTTGGATCCTGGATCCTGAATCCTGGATCCTGAATTTTGGATCCTGAATCCTGGATCCTGAATCCTGAATCCTGGATCCTGGATCCTGGATCCTGAATCATGGATCCTGGATTCTGGACCTGGATCCTGGATTCTGGACCTGGATCCTGGATCCTGGATCCTGAATCCCGGATCCTGAATCCCGGATCCTGAATCCTGGATCCTGAATTCTGGATCCTGAATCCTGGATCCTGAATCCTGAATCCTGAATCCTGGATCCTGAATCCTGGATCCTGAATCCTGGATCCTGGATCCTGGATCCTGAATCCTGGATCCTGGATTCTGGACCTGGATCCTGGATTCTGGACCTGGATCCTGGATCCTGAATCCAGGATCCGGGATTCAGGATCCAGGATCCAGGTCCAGAATCCAGGATCCAGGTCCAGAATCCAGGATCCAGGATTCAGGATCCAGGATCCAGGATCCAGGATTCAGGATTCAGGATCCAGGATTCAGGATCCAGGATTCAGGATCCAGGATTCAGGATCCAGGATTCAGGATCCAGGATTCAGGATCCAGGATTCAGGATCCAGGATTCAGGATCCAGGATTCAGGATCCAGGATTCAGGATCCAAAATTCAGGATCCAGGATTCAGGATCCAGGATTCAGGATCCAGGATCCAAGATTCAGGATTCAGGATCCAGGATCCGGATTCAGAATCCAGGTCCAGAATCCAGGGTCCATGATTCAGGATCCAGGATCCAGGATTCAGGATCCAGGATCCGGGATGCAGGATCCGGGATTCAGGATCCAGGATCCGGGATCCGGGATTCAGGATCCAGGATCCGGGATCCGGGATACAGGATCCAGGATCCAGGATCCGGGATTCAGGAACCAGGATCCGGATTCAGGATCCAGGATCCGGGATTCAGGATCCAGGATCCAGGATCCGGGATTCAGGAACCAGGATCCGGATTCAGGATCCAGGATCCGGGATTCAGGATCCAGGATTCAGGATCCAGGATTCAGGATCCAGGATTCAGGATCCAGGATTCAGGATCCAGGATTCAGGATTCAGGATCCAGGATTCAGGATCCAGGATTCAGGATCCAGGATTCAGGATCCAGGATTCAGGATCCAGTATTCAGTATCCAGGATCCAAGATTCAGGATCCAGGATCCAGGATCCAGGATCCAAGATTCAGGATCCAGGATCCTGGATCCGGATTCAGAATCCAGGTCCAGAATCCAGGATCCAGGATCCGGGATCCGGGATTCAGGATCCAGGATCCAGGATCCGGGATTCAGGATCCGGGATTCAGGACCCAGGATCCAGGATCCGGGATATAGGATCCAGGATCCAGGATCCAGGTCCAGGATCCAGGATCCGGGATTCAGGATCCAGGATCCAGGATCCAGGTCCAGAATCCAGGATCCAGGTCCAGAATCCAGGATCCATGATTCAGGATCCAGGATCCAGGATCCAGGATTCAGGATTCAGGATCCAGGATTCAGGATCCAAAATTCAGGATCCAGAATTCAGGATCCAGGATTCAGGATCCGGGATTCAGGATCCAGGTCCAGAATCCAGGATCCAGGTCTAGAATCCAGGATCCATGATTCAGGATCCAGGATTCAGGATCCAGGATTCAGGATCCAGGATTCAGGATCCAGGATTCAGGATCCAGGATTCAGGATCCAGGATTCAGGATCCAGGATTCAGGATCCAGGATTCAGGATCCAGGATTCAGGATCCAGGATTCAGGATCCAGGATTCAGGATCCAGGATTCAGGATCCAGGATTCAGGATCCAGGATTCAGGATCCAGGATTCAGGATCCAGGATTCAGGATCCAGGATTCAGGATCCAGGATTCAGGATCCAGGATTCAGGATCCAGGATTCAGGATCCAGGATTCAGGATCCAGGATTCAGGATTCAGGATTCAGGATTCAGGATCCAGGATCCGGATTCAGGATCCAGGATCCAGGATCCAGGATCCAGGATCCAGGATCCAGGATTCAGGATCCAGGATTCAGGATTCAGAATCCAGGATCCGGAATCCGGGATTCAGGATCCAGGATCCTGGATCCTGGATCCTGGATCCTGGATCCTGAATCCGGATCCTGGCTCCTGGATCCTGAATACTGGATCCTGAATCCTGGATCCTGAATCCCGGATCCTGAATCCTGGATCCTGAATCCTGGATCCTGAATCCTGGATCCTGAATCCTGGATCCTGAATCCTGGATCCTGAATCCTGGATCCTGAATCATGGATCCTGGATTCTAGACCTGGATCCTGGATTCTGGACCTGGATCCTGGATCCTGGATCCTGAATCCCGGATCCTGAATCCTGGATCCTGAATTCTGGATCCTGAATCCTGGATCCTGAATCCTGGATCCTGAATCCTGAATCCTGGATCCTGAATCCTGGATCCTGAATCATGGATCCTGGATTCTGGACCTGGATCCTGGACCTGGATCCTGGATTCTGGACCTGGATCCTGGATCCTGGATCCTGAATCCCGGATCCTGGATCCTGGATCCTGAATCCCGGATCCCGGATCCTGGATCCTGGATTCTGGACCTGGATTCTGAATCCGGATCCAGGATCCTGGATCCTGAATCTTGGATCCTGGATCCTGGATCCTGGATCCTGAATCTTGGATCCTGGATCCTGAATACTGGATCCTGAATCCTGGATCCTGAATCCTGGATCCTGAATCCTGGATCCTGAATCCTGGATCCTGAATCCTGGATCCTGAATCCCGGATCCTGGATCCTGAATCCGGATCCTGGTTCCTGAATCCCGGATCCCGGATCCTGGATCCTGAATCCCGGATCCCGGATCCTGGATCCTGAATCCCGGATCCCGGATCCTGGATCCTGAATCCCGGATCCTGCATCCCGGATCCTGGATCCTGAATCCTGGATCCTGGATCCTGAATCATGGATCCTGGATTCTGGACCTGGATTCTGAATCAGGATCCAGGATCCTGGATCCTGAATCTTGGATCCTGGATCCTGAATCCTGGATCCTGAATCCTGGATCCTGAATCCTGGATCCTGAATTTTGGATCCTGAATTTTGGATCCTGAATCCTGGATCCTGAATCCTGGATCCTGAATCCTGGATCCTGAATCCTGGATCCTGAATCCTGGATCCTGAATCCTGGATCCTGAATCCTGGATCCTAAACCCTGGATGCTGGATCCTGGATCCTGGATCCTGGACCCAAACAGGTTCAGATGCATAAAAATACCAGAATACATGAGAATCATGCATTGCAGACGAAATAACGCTCTTTGTCCGATTGGAAATCGCCGAATCACCGAATCGCCGAATCAGGATCCTGGATCCTGAATCCCGGATCCTGGATCCTGAATCCCGGATCCTGGATCCTGGATCCTGAATCCCGGATCCCGGATCCTGGATCCTGAATCCCGGATCCTGAATCCTGGATCCTGAATCATGGATCCTGGATTCTGGACCTGGATTCTGAATCCGGATCCAGGATCCTGGATCCTGAATCTTGGATCCTGGATCCTGAATCCTGGATCCTGAATCCTGGATCCTGAATTTTGGATCCTGAATCCTGAATCCTGGATCCTGGATCCTGGATCCTGAATCATGGATCCTGGATTCTGGACCTGGATCCTGGATTCTGGACCTGGATCCTGGATCCTGAATCCCGGATCCTGGTCCTGGATCCTGGATCCTGGATCCTGGATCCTGGATCCTGGATCCTGAATCCTGGATCCTGAATCATGGATCCAGGTCCAGAATCCAGGATCCAGGATTCAGGATCCAGGATCCAGGATCCAGGATCCAGGATCCAGGATTCAGGATCCAGGATTCAGGATCCAGGATTCAGGATTCAGGATCCTGGATCCGGATTCAGAATCCAGGTCCAGAATCCAGGATCCATGATTCAGGATCCAGGATCCAGGATTCAGGATCCAGGATCCGGGATCCAGGATTCAGGATCCAGGATCCGGGATGCAGGATCCGGGATTCAGGATCCAGGATCCGGGATCCGGGATTCAGGATCCAGGATCCGGGATCCGGGATACAGGATCCAGGATCCAGGATCCGGGATTCAGGAACCAGGATCCGGATTCAGGATCCAGGATCCGGGATTCAGGATCCAGGATTCAGGATCCAGGATTCAGGATCCAGGATTCAGGATCCAGGATTCAGGATCCAGGATTCAGGATCCAGGATTCAGGATCCAGGATTCAGGATCCAGGATTCAGGATCCAGGATTCAGGATCCAAGATCCAAGATTCAGGATCCAGGATCCAGGATCCGGATTCAGGATCCAGGAGCCAGGATCCGGATTCAGGATCCAGGATCCAGGATCCAGGATCCAGGATCCAGGATTCAGGGTCCAGGATTCAGGATTCAGGATTCAGGATTCAGAATCCAGGATCCGGAATCCGGGATTCAGGATCCAGGAACCGGGATTCAGGATCCAGGATTCAGGATCCAGTATTCAGGATCCAGGATTCAGGATCCAGTATTCAGGATCCAGGATCCAAGATTCCGGATCCTGGATCCTGAATCCCGGATTCCGGATCCTGGATTCTGAATCCTGAATCCTGGATCCTGAATCCTGGATCCTGGATCCTGGATCCTGGATCCTGGATCCTGAATCCGGATCCTGGCTCCTGGATCCTGAATCCTGAATCCTGAATCCTGGATCCTGAATCCTGGATCCTGAATCCTGGATCCTGAATCCTGGATCCTGAATCCTGGATCCTGAATCCTGGATCCTGAATCCTGGATCCTGAATCCTGGATCCTGAATCCTGGATCCTGAATCCTGGATCCTGAATCCTGGATCCTGAATCATGGATCCTGGATTCTAGACCTGGATCCTGGATTCTGGACCTGGATCCTGGATCCTGGATCCTGAATCCTGGATCCTGAATCATGGATCCTGGATTCTGGACCTGGATCCTGGACCTGGATCCTGGATTCTGGACCTGGATCCTGGATCCTGGATCCTGAATCCCGGATCCTGGATCCTGGGTCCTGAATCCCGGATCCTGAATCCCGGATCCTGGATCCTGGATCCTGAATCCCGGATCCCGGATCCTGGATCCTGGATTCTGGACCTGGATTCTGAATCCGGATCCAGGATCCTGGATCCTGAATCTTGGATCCTGGATCCTGGATCCTGGATCCTGGATCCTGAATCTTGGATCCTGGATCCTGAATCTTGGATCCTGGATCCTGAATCCTGGATCCTGAATCCTGGATCCTGAATCCTGGATCCTGAATCCTGGATCCTGAATCCTGGATCCTGAATCCTGGATCCTGAATCCTGGATCCTGAATCCTGGATCCTGAATCCTGGATCCTGAATCCTGGATCCTGAATCCCGGATCCTGGATCCTGAATCCGGATCCTGGTTCCTGAATCCCGGATCCCGGATCCTGGATCCTGAATCCCGGATCCCGGATCCTGGATCCTGAATACCGGATCCTGCATCCCGGATCCTGGATCCTGAATCCTGGATCCTGAATCCTGGATCCTGAATCCTGGATCCTGAATCCTGGATCCTGAATCCCGGATCCTGGATCCTGAATCCGGATCCTGGTTCCTGAATCCCGGATCCCGGATCCTGGATCCTGAATCCCGGATCCCGGATCCTGGATCCTGAATCCCGGATCCCGGATCCTGGATCCTGAATCCCGGATCCTGCATCCCGGATCCTGGATCCTGAATCCTGGATCCTGGATCCTGAATCATGGATCCTGAATCCTGGATCCTGAACCCTGGATGCTGGATCCTGGATCCTGGATCCTGGACCCAAACAGGTTCAGATGCATAAAAATACCAGAATACATGAGAATCATGCATTGCAGACGAAATAACGCTCTTTGTCCGATTGGAAATCGCCGAATCACCGAATCGCCGAATCAGGATCCTGGATCCTGAATCCCGGATCCTGGATCCTGGATCCTGAATCCCGGATCCTGGATCCTGGATCCTGAATCCCGGATCCCGGATCCTGGATCCTGAATCCCGGATCCTGAATCCTGGATCCTGAATCATGGATCCTGGATTCTGGACCTGGATTCTGAATCCGGATCCAGGATCCTGGATCCTGAATCTTGGATCCTGGATCCTGAATCCTGGATCCTGAATCCTGGATCCTGAATTTTGGATCCTGAATCCTGAATCCTGGATCCTGGATCCTGGATCCTGAATCATGGATCCTGGATTCTGGACCTGGATCCTGGATTCTGGACCTGGATCCTGGATCCTGAATCCCGGATCCTGGATCCTGGATCCTGGATCCTGGATCCTGGATCCTGAATCCTGGATCCTGAATCATGGATCCAGGTCCAGAATCCAGGATCCAGGATTCAGGATCCAGGATCCAGGATCCAGGATTCAGGATCCAGGATTCAGGATCCAGGATTCAGGATTCAGGATCCTGGATCCGGATTCAGAATCCAGGTCCAGAATCCAGGATCCATGATTCAAGATCCAGGATCCAGGATTCAGGATCCAGGATCCGGGATGCAGGATCCGGGATTCAGGATCCAGGATCCGGGATCCGGGATTCAGGATCCAGGATCCGGGATCCGGGATCCGGGATACAGGATCCAGGATCCAGGATCCGGGATTCAGGAACCAGGATCCGGATTCAGGATCCAGGATCCGGGATTCAGGATCCAGGATTCAGGATCCAGGATTCAGGATCCAAGATCCAAGATTCAGGATCCAGGATCCAGGATCCGGATTCAGGATCCAGGATCCGGATTCAGGATCCAGGAGCCAGGATCCGGATTCAGGATCCAGGATCCAGGATCCAGGATCCAGGATCCAGGATTCAGGATCCAGGATTCAGGATTCAGGATTCAGGATTCAGAATCCAGGATCCGGAATCCGGGATTCAGGATCCAGGATCCGGGATTCAGGATCCAGGATTCAGGATCCAGTATTCAGGATCCAGGATTCAGGATCCAGTATTCAGGATCCAGGATCCAAGATTCCGGATCCTGGATCCTGAATCCCGGATTCCGGATCCTGGATTCTGAATCCTGAATCCTGGATCCTGAATCCTGGATCCTGGATCCTGGATCCTGGATCCTGGATCCTGAATCCGGATCCTGGCTCCTGGATCCTGAATCCTGAATCCTGAATCCTGGATCCTGAATCCTGGATCCTGAATCCTGGATCCTGAATCCTGGATCCTGAATCCTGGATCCTGAATCCTGGATCCTGAATCCTGGATCCTGGATCCTGGACCCAAACAGGTTCAGATGCATAAAAATACCAGAATACATGAGAATCATGCATTGCAGACGAAATAACGCTCTTCGTCCGATTGGAAATCGCCGATATACCAAAAACGAGAATTGGAGCTTGTAGCTCGCTGAAACGCCCCGGTTCGCGCTGCTTAACGGGTTCAGATGCTTCAAAATCTCAAAATACATGAGATTCATTCATCAAAATACAGGATCCAGGATTCAGGATCCAGGATGCAGGATTCAGGATCCAGGATTCAGGATCCAGGATTCAGGATCTAGGATTCAGGATCCAGGATTCAGGATCCAGGATCCTGCATCCCGGATCCTGGATCTTGAATCCGGATCCTTGATCCTGGATCCTGGATCCTGGATCCTGGATCCCGGATCCTGGATCCTGGATCCTGAATCTTGGATCCCGGATCCTGGATCCTGAATCATGGATCCTGGATTCTGGACCTGGATTCTGGACCTGGATTCTGGACCTGGATTCTGGACCTGGATCCTGGATCCTGAATCCTGAATCCTGAATCCTGAATCTTGGATCCTGGATTCTGGATCCTGGATCCTGGATCCTGAATCATGGATCCTGAATCCTGGATCCTGAATCCTGAATCCTGGATCCTGAATCCTGGATCCTGAATCCTGGATCCTGAATCCTGGATCCTGAATCCTGGATCCTGAATCCTGAATCCTGGATCCTGAATCCTGGATCCTGAATCCTGGATCCTGAATCCTGGATCCTGAATCCTGGATCCTGAATCCTGGATCCTGAATCCTGGATCCTGAATCCTGGATCCTGAATCCTGGATCCTGAATCCTGGATCCTGAATCCTGGATCCTGAATCCTGGATCCTGAATCCTGGATCCTGAATCCTGAATCCTGGATCCTGAATCCTGGATCCTGAATCCTGGATCCTGAATCCTGGATCCTGAATCCTGGATCCTGAATCCTGAATCCTGGATCCTGAATCCTGGATCCTGAATCCTGGATCCTGGATCCTGAATCCTGGATCCTGAATCCTGGATCCTGAATCCTGGATCCTGAATCCTGGATCCTGAATCCTGGATCCTGAATCCTGGATCCTGAATCCTGGATCCTGAATCCTGGATCCTGAATCCTGGATCCTGAATCATGGATCCTGGATTCTAGACCTGGATCCTGGATTCTGGACCTGGATCCTGGATCCTGGATCCTGAATCCTGGATCCTGAATCATGGATCCTGGATTCTGGACCTGGATCCTGGACCTGGATCCTGGATTCTGGACCTGGATCCTGGATCCTGGATCCTGAATCCCGGATCCTGGATCCTGGGTCCTGAATCCCGGATCCTGAATCCCGGATCCTGGATCCTGGATCCTGAATCCCGGATCCCGGATCCTGGATCCTGGATTCTGGACCTGGATTCTGAATCCGGATCCAGGATCCTGGATCCTGAATCTTGGATCCTGGATCCTGGATCCTGGATCCTGGATCCTGAATCTTGGATCCTGGATCCTGAATACTGGATCCTGAATCCTGGATCCTGAATCCTGGATCCTGAATCCTGGATCCTGAATCCTGGATCCTGAATCCTGGATCCTGAATCCTGGATCCTGAATCCTGGATCCTGAATCCTGGATCCTGAATCCTGGATCCTGAATCCTGGATCCTGAATCCTGGATCCTGAATCCCGGATCCTGGATCCTGAATCCGGATCCTGGTTCCTGAATCCCGGATCCCGGATCCTGGATCCTGAATCCCGGATCCCGGATCCTGGATCCTGAATACCGGATCCTGCATCCCGGATCCTGGATCCTGAATCCTGGATCCTGAATCCTGGATCCTGAATCCTGGATCCTGAATCCTGGATCCTGAATCCCGGATCCTGGATCCTGAATCCGGATCCTGGTTCCTGAATCCCGGATCCCGGATCCTGGATCCTGAATCCCGGATCCCGGATCCTGGATCCTGAATCCCGGATCCCGGATCCTGGATCCTGAATCCCGGATCCTGCATCCCGGATCCTGGATCCTGAATCCTGGATCCTGGATCCTGAATCATGGATCCTGAATCCTGGATCCTGAACCCTGGATGCTGGATCCTGGATCCTGGATCCTGGACCCAAACAGGTTCAGATGCATAAAAATACCAGAATACATGAGAATCATGCATTGCAGACGAAATAACGCTCTTTGTCCGATTGGAAATCGCCGAATCACCGAATCGCCGAATCAGGATCCTGGATCCTGAATCCCGGATCCTGGATCCTGAATCCCGGATCCTGGATCCTGGATCCTGAATCCCGGATCCCGGATCCTGGATCCTGAATCCCGGATCCTGAATCCTGGATCCTGAATCATGGATCCTGGATTCTGGACCTGGATTCTGAATCCGGATCCAGGATCCTGGATCCTGAATCTTGGATCCTGGATCCTGAATCCTGGATCCTGAATCCTGGATCCTGAATTTTGGATCCTGAATCCTGAATCCTGGATCCTGGATCCTGGATCCTGAATCATGGATCCTGGATTCTGGACCTGGATCCTGGATTCTGGACCTGGATCCTGGATCCTGAATCCCGGATCCTGGATCCTGGATCCTGGATCCTGGATCCTGGATCCTGAATCCTGGATCCTGAATCATGGATCCAGGTCCAGAATCCAGGATCCAGGATTCAGGATCCAGGATCCAGGATCCAGGATTCAGGATCCAGGATTCAGGATCCAGGATTCAGGATTCAGGATCCTGGATCCGGATTCAGAATCCAGGTCCAGAATCCAGGATCCATGATTCAAGATCCAGGATCCAGGATTCAGGATCCAGGATCCGGGATGCAGGATCCGGGATTCAGGATCCAGGATCCGGGATCCGGGATTCAGGATCCAGGATCCGGGATCCGGGATACAGGATCCAGGATCCAGGATCCGGGATTCAGGAACCAGGATCCGGATTCAGGATCCAGGATCCGGGATTCAGGATCCAGGATTCAGGATCCAGGATTCAGGATCCAAGATCCAAGATTCAGGATCCAGGATCCAGGATCCGGATTCAGGATCCAGGAGCCAGGATCCGGATTCAGGATCCAGGATCCAGGATCCAGGATCCAGGATCCAGGATTCAGGATCCAGGATTCAGGATTCAGGATTCAGGATTCAGAATCCAGGATCCGGAATCCGGGATTCAGGATCCAGGATCCGGGATTCAGGATCCAGGATTCAGGATCCAGTATTCAGGATCCAGGATTCAGGATCCAGTATTCAGGATCCAGGATCCAAGATTCCGGATCCTGGATCCTGAATCCCGGATTCCGGATCCTGGATTCTGAATCCTGAATCCTGGATCCTGAATCCTGGATCCTGGATCCTGGATCCTGGATCCTGGATCCTGAATCCGGATCCTGGCTCCTGGATCCTGAATCCTGAATCCTGAATCCTGGATCCTGAATCCTGGATCCTGAATCCTGGATCCTGAATCCTGGATCCTGAATCCTGGATCCTGAATCCTGGATCCTGAATCCTGGATCCTGAATCCTGGATCCTGAATCCTGGATCCTGAATCCTGGATCCTGAATCCTGGATCCTGAATCCTGGATCCTGAATCCTGGATCCTGAATCCTGGATCCTGAATCCTGGATCCTGAATCATGGATCCTGGATTCTAGACCTGGATCCTGGATTCTGGACCTGGATCCTGGATCCTGGATCCTGAATCCTGGATCCTGAATCATGGATCCTGGATTCTGGACCTGGATCCTGGACCTGGATCCTGGATTCTGGACCTGGATCCTGGATCCTGGATCCTGAATCCCGGATCCTGGATCCTGGGTCCTGAATCCCGGATCCTGAATCCCGGATCCTGGATCCTGGATCCTGAATCCCGGATCCCGGATCCTGGATCCTGGATTCTGGACCTGGATTCTGAATCCGGATCCAGGATCCTGGATCCTGAATCTTGGATCCTGGATCCTGGATCCTGGATCCTGAATCTTGGATCCTGGATCCTGAATACTGGATCCTGAATCCTGGATCCTGAATCCTGGATCCTGAATCCTGGATCCTGAATCCTGGATCCTGAATCCTGGATCCTGAATCCCGGATCCTGGATCCTGAATCCGGATCCTGGTTCCTGAATCCCGGATCCCGGATCCTGGATCCTGAATCCCGGATCCCGGATCCTGGATCCTGAATACCGGATCCTGCATCCCGGATCCTGGATCCTGAATCCTGGATCCTGGATCCTGAATCATGGATCCTGGATTCTGGACCTGGATTCTGAATCCGGATCCAGGATCCTGGATCCTGAATCTTGGATCCTGGATCCTGAATCCTGGATCCTGAATTTTGGATCCTGAATCCTGGATCCTGAATCCTGGATCCTGAATCCTGGATCCTGAATCCTGGATCCTGAATCCTGGATCCTGAATCCTGGATCCTGAATCCTGGATCCTGAATCCTGGATCCTGAACCCTGGATGCTGGATCCTGGATCCTGGATCCTGGACCCAAACAGGTTCAGATGCATAAAAATACCAGAATACATGAGAATCATGCATTGCAGACGAAATAACGCTCTTCGTCCGATTGGAAATCGCCGATATACCAAAAACGAGAATTGGAGCTTGTAGCTCGCTGAAACGCCCCGGTTCGCGCTGCTTAACGGGTTCAGATGCTTCAAAATCTCAAAATACATGAGATTCATTCATCAAAATACAGGATCCAGGATTCAGGATCCAGGATGCAGGATTCAGGATCCAGGATTCAGGATCCAGGATTCAGGATCTAGGATTCAGGATCCAGGATTCAGGATCCAGGATCCTGCATCCCGGATCCTGGATCTTGAATCCGGATCCTTGATCCTGGATCCTGGATCCTGGATCCTGGATCCCGGATCCTGGATCCTGGATCCTGAATCTTGGATCCTGGATCCTGAATCATGGATCCTGGATTCTGGACCTGGATTCTGGACCTGGATTCTGGACCTGGATTCTGGACCTGGATCCTGGATCCTGAATCCTGAATCCTGAATCCTGAATCATGGATCCTGGATACTGGATCCTGGATCCTGGATCCTGAATCATGGATCCTGAATCCTGGATCCTGAATCCTGTATCCTGGATCCTGAATCCTGGATCCTGAATCCTGGATCCTGAATCCTGGATCCTGAATCCTGAATCCTGGATCCTGAATCCTGGATCCTGAATCCTGGATCCTGAATCCTGGATCCTGAATCCTGGATCCTGAATCCTGGATCCTGAATCCTGGATCCTGAATCCTGGATCCTGAATCCTGGATCCTGAATCCTGGATCCTGAATCCTGGATCCTGAATCCTGGATCCTGGATCCTGAATCCTGAATCCTGGATCCTGAATCCTGGATCCTGAATCCTGGATCCTGAATCCTGGATCCTGAATCCTGGATCCTGAATCCTGAATCCTGGATCCTGAATCCTGGATCCTGAATCCTGGATCCTGGATCCTGAATCCTGGATCCTGAATCCTGGATCCTGAATCCTGGATCCTGAATCCTGGATCCTGAATCCTGGATCCTGGATCCTGAATCCTGGATCCTGAATCCTGGATCCTGAATCCTGGATCCTGAATCCTGGATCCTGAATCCTGGATCCTGAATCCTGGATCCTGAATCCTGGATCCTGAATCCTGGATCCTGAATCCTGGATCCTGAATCCTGGATCCTGAATCCTGGATCCTGAATCCTGGATCCTGGATGCTGGATCCTGGATCCTGGACCCAAACAGGTTCAGATGCATAAAAATACCAGAATACATGAGAATCATGCATTGCAGACGAAATAACGCTCTTCGTCCGATTGGAAATCGCCTATATACCAAAAACGAGAATTGGAGCTTGTAGCTCGCTGAAACGCCCCGGTTCGCGCTGCTTAACGGGTTCAGATGCTTCAAAATCTCAAAATACATGAGATTCATTCATCAAAATACAGGATCCAGGATTCAGGATCCAGGATGCAGGATTCAGGATCCAGGATTCAGGATCCAGGATTCAGGATCCAGAATTCAGGATCCAGGATTCAGGATCCGGGATTCAGGATCCAGGATCCAGGATCCAGGTCCAGAATCCAGGATCCAGGTCCAGAATCCAGGATCCATGATTCAGGATCCAGGATTCAGGATCCAGGATTCAGGATCCAGGATTCAGGATTCAGGATCCAGGATTCAGGATCCAGGATTCAGGATCCAGGATTCAGGATCCAGGTCCAGAATCCAGGATCCAGGATCCAGGATCCAGGATCCAAGATTCAGGATTCAGGATTCAGGATCCAGGATCCAGGATCCAGGATCCAGGATCCAGGAGCCACGTGATTTGGAAATCGCTGAATCACCGAAAACGGGAAATCGTGCTTATAGCTCGCTGAAACTGACCCCATGTCGCGCCAAACGGGTTTCGATGCTTCAAAATTCCAGAATACATGAGACTCATTCATTGAAGACGGAATAACGCTCTTCGTCCGATTGGAAATCGCCGAATCACTGAAAAGGGGAAATCGTGCTTATAGCTCGCGAAAACGGCCCGAGATCGCGCTAAACGGTGTTCGATGCTCCAAAATAGCAGAATATAGGAGATTAATGCATCCGAGACGGAATAACGCTCTTTGTCCGATTGGAAATCGCCGAATCACCGAATCGCCGAATCAGGATCCAGGATCCTGATTCCCGGATCCTGGATCCTGAATCCCGGATCCTGAATCCCGGATCCTGAATCCCGGATCCTGGATCCTGAATCCCGGATCCTGGATCCTGAATCATGGATCCTGGATTCTGGACCTGGATTCTGAATCCGGATCCAGGATCCTGGATCCTGAATCTTGGATCCTGGATCCTGAATCCTGGATCCTGAATTTTGGATCCTGAATCCTGGATCCTGAATCCTGAATCCTGGATCCTGGATCCTGGATCCTGAATCCTGGATCCTGAATCCTGGATCCTGAATCCTGGATCCTGAATCCTGGATCCTGAATCCTGGATCCTGAATCCTGGATCCTGAATCCTGGATCCTGAATCCTGGATCCTGAATCCTGGATCCTGAATCCTGGATCCTGGATCCTGAATCCTGGATCCTGAATCCTGGATCCTGAATCCTGGATCCTGAATCCTGGATCCTGAATCCTGAATCCTGGATCCTGAATCCTGGATCCTGAATCCTGGATCCTGAATCCTGGATCCTGAATCCTGGATCCTGAATCCTGGATCCTGAATCCTGGATCCTGAATCCTGGATCCTGAATCCTGGATCCTGAATCCTGCATCCTGGATCCTGAATCCTGGATCCTGTATTTTGATGAATGAATCTCATGTATTTTGAGATTTTGAAGCATCTGAACCCGTTAAGCAGCGCGAACCGGGGCGTTTCAGCGAGCTACAAGCTCCAATTCTCGTTTTTGGTATATCGGCGATTTCCAATCGGACGAAGAGCGTTATTTCGTCTGCAATGCATGATTCTCATGTATTCTGGTATTTTTATGCATCTGAAACTGTTTGGGTCCAGGATCCAGGATCCAGCATCCAGGATCCAGGATTCAGGATCCAGGATTCAGGATCCAGGATTCAGGATCCAGGATTCAGGATCCAGGATTCAGGATCCAGGATTCAGGATCCAGGATTCAGGATCCAGGATTCAGGATCCAGGATTCAGGATCCAGGATTCAGGATCCAGGATTCAGGATCCAGGATTCAGGATCCAGGATCCAGGATTCAGGATCCAGGATCCAGGATTCAGGATCCAGGATCCAGGATTCAGGATCCAGGATTCAGGATCCAGGATTCAGGATCCAGGATTCAGGATCCAGGATTCAGGATCCAGGATTCAGGATCCAGGATTCAGGATCCAGGATTCAGGATCCAGGATCCAGGATCCAGGATCCAGGATCCAGGATTCAGGATTCAGGATCCAGGATTCAGGATCCAGGATTCAGGATCCAGGATGCAGGATGCAGGGTTCAGGATCCAGGATGCAGGATTCAGGATCCAGGATCCAGGATCCAGGATCCAGGATCCAGG
Source organism: Ichneumon xanthorius (assembly GCA_917499995.1). Lineage (NCBI taxonomy): Eukaryota > Metazoa > Arthropoda > Insecta > Hymenoptera > Ichneumonidae > Ichneumon > Ichneumon xanthorius. The sequence continues at coordinate 119,325 of CAKJTD010000080.1, read as the reverse complement.
ATCCAGGATCCAAGATTCAGGATCCAGGATCCAGGATCCGGATTCAGGATCCAGGATCCGGGATTCAGGATTCAGGATTCAGGATCCAGGATTCAGGATCCAGGATTCACGATCCAGGATTCAGGATCCAGGATCCAAGATTCAGGATCCTGGTCCAGAATCCAGGTCCAGAATCCAGGTCCAGAATCCAGGTCCAGAATCCAGGATCCATGATTCAGGATCCAGGATTCAGGATCCAGGATCCGGGATGCAGGATCCGGGATTCAGGATCCTGAATCCCGGATCCCGGATCCTGGATCCTGGATCCTGAATCCTGGATCCTGAATCATGGATCCTGGATTCTGGACCTGGATTCTGGACCTGGATTCTGGACCTGGATTCTGGACCTGGATTCTGGACCTGGATTCTGGACCTGGATTCTGGACCTGGATCCCGGATCCTGGATCCTGAATCCCGGATCCTGAATCCCGGATCCGGGATTCCCCGGATCCCCCCTCATGTATTCTGGTATTTTTATGCATCTGAACCTGTTTGGGTCCAGGATCCAGGATCCAGGATCCAGCATCCAGGGTTCAGGATCCAGGATGCAGGATGCAGGATCCAGGATCCAGGATTCAGGATCCAGGATCCAGGATTCAGGATCCAGGATTCAGGATCCAGGATTCAGGATCCAGGATCCAGGATTCAGGATCCAGGATTCAGGATCCAGGATTCAGGATTCAGGATCCAGGATTCAGGATCCAGGATTCAGGATCCAGGATTCAGGATCCAGGATTCAGGATCCAGGATTCAGGATCCAGGATTCAGGATCCAGGATTCAGGATCCAGGATTCAGGATCCAGGATTCAGGATTCAGGATCCAGGATCCAGGATTCAGGATCCAGGATTCAGGATCCAGGATTCAGGATCCAGGATTCAGGATCCAGGATTCACGATCCAGGATTCAGGATCCAGGATCCAAGATTCAGGATTCAGGATCCAGGATCCAAGATTCAGGATCCTGGTCCAGAATCCAGGTCCAGAATCCAGGTCCAGAATCCAGGATCCATGATTCAGGATCCAGGATTCAGGATCCAGGATCCGGGATGCAGGATCCGGGATTCAGGATCCTGGATCCTGAATCCTGGATCCTGAATCATGGACCTGGATTCAGGACCTGGATTCTGGACCTGGATTCTGGACCTGGATTCTGGACCTGGATCCCGGATCCTGGATCCTGAATCCCGGATCCTGAATCCCGGATCCGGGATTCCCCGGATCCCCCCTCATGTATTCTGGTATTTTTATGCATCTGAACCTGTTTGGGTCCAGGATACAGGATCCAGGATCCAGCATCCAGGGTTCAGGATCCAGGATGCAGGATGCAGGATCCAGGATCCAGGATTCAGGATCCAGGATCCAGGATTCAGGATCCAGGATTCAGGATCCAGGATCCAGGATTCAGGATCCAGGATTCAGGATCCAGGATTCAGGATCCAGGATTCAGGATCCAGGATTCAGGATCCAGGATTCAGGATCCAGGATTCAGGATCCAGGATTCAGGATTCAGGATCCAGGATTCAGGATCCAGGATTCAGGATCCAGGATCCAGGATTCAGGATCCAGGATTCAGGATCCAGGATTCAGGATCCAGGATTCAGGATCCGCATTCAGGATCCAGGATCCGGATTCAGGATCCAGGATTCAGGATCCAGGTCCAGGATCCATGATTCAGGATCCAGGATCCAGGATCCAGGATCCAGGATCCAGGATCCAGGATCCAGGATCCAGGATCCAGGATCCAGGATCCAGGATCCAGGATCCAGGTCCAGAATCCAGGATTCAGGATTCAGGATCCAGGATCCAGGATGCAGGATTCAGGATTCAGGATTCAGGATCCAGGATTCAGGATCCGGGATTCAGGATCCAGGATCCAGGATCCAGGTCCAGAATCCAGGATCCAGGTCCAGAATCCAGAATCCAGGATCCAGGTCCAGAATCCAGGATCCATGATCCAGGATCCAGGATCCAGGATCCAGGATCCAGGTCCAGAATCCAGGATCCATGATTCAGGATCCAGGATTCAGGATCCAGGATTCAGGATCCAGGATTCAGGATCCAGGATTCAGGATCCAGGATTCAGGATTCAGGATTCAGGATCCAGGATTCAGGATCCAGGATCCAGGATTCAGGATCCAGGATTCAGGATTCAGAATCCAGGATCCGGAATCAGGATCCAGGATCCGGGATGCAGGATCCGGGATTCAGGAGCCACGTGATTTGGAAATCGCTGAATCACCGAAAACGGGAAATCGTGCTTATAGCTCGCTGAAACTGACCCCATGTCGCGCCAAACGGGTTTCGATGCTTCAAAATACCAGAATACATGAGACTCATTCATTGAAGACGGAATAACGCTCTTCGTCCGATTGGAAATCGCCGAATCACTGAAAACGGGAAATCGTGCTTATAGCTCGCGAAAACGGCCCGAGATCGCGCTAAACGGTGTTCGATGCTCCAAAATAGCAGAATATAGGAGATTAATGCATCCGAGACGGAATAACGCTCTTTGTCCGATTGGAAATCGCCGAATCACCGAATCGCCGAATCAGGATCCTGGATCCTGAATCCCGGATCCTGGATCCTGAATCCCGGATCCTGGATCCTGGATCCTGAATCCCGGATCCCGGATCCTGGATCCTGAATCCCGGATCCTGCATCCCGGATCCTGGATCCTGAATCCTGGATCCTGAATCATGGATACTGGATTCTGGACCTGGATTCTGAATCCGGATCCAGGATCCTGGATCCTGAATCTTGGATCCTGAATTTTGGATCCTGAATCCTGGATCCTGAATCCTGGATCCTGAATCCCGGATCCTGGATCCTGAATCCGGATCCTGGTTCCTGAATCCCGTATCCCGGATCCTGGATCCTGAATCCCGGATCCCGGATCCTGGATCCTGAATCCCGGATCCCGGATCCTGGATCCTGAATCCCGGATCCTGCATCCCGGATCCTGGATCCTGAATCCTGGATCCTGGATCCTGAATCATGGATCCTGGATTCTGGACCTGGATTCTGAATCAGGATCCAGGATCCTGGATCCTGAATCTTGGATCCTGGATCCTGAATCCTGGATCCTGAATCCTGGATCCTGAATTTTGGATCCTGAATCCTGGATCCTGAATCCTGGATCCTGAATCCTGGATCCTGAATCCTGGATCCTGAATCCTGGATCCTGAACCCTGGATGCTGGATCCTGGATCCTGGATCCTGGACCCAAACAGGTTCAGATGCATAAAAATACCAGAATACATGAGAATCATGCATTGCAGACGAAATAACGCTCTTTGTCCGATTGGAAATCGCCGAATCACCGAATCGCCGAATCAGGATCCTGGATCCTGAATCCCGGATCCTGGATCCTGAATCCCGGATCCTGGATCCTGGATCCTGAATCCCGGATCCCGGATCCTGGATCCTGAATCCCGGATCCTGAATCCTGGATCCTGAATCATGGATCCTGGATTCTGGACCTGGATTCTGAATCCGGATCCAGGATCCTGGATCCTGAATCTTGGATCCTGGATCCTGAATCCTGGATCCTGAATCCTGGATCCTGAATTTTGGATCCTGAATCCTGAATCCTGGATCCTGGATCCTGGATCCTGAATCATGGATCCTGGATTCTGGACCTGGATCCTGGATTCTGGACCTGGATCCTGGATCCTGAATCCCGGATCCTGGATCCTGGATCCTGGATCCTGGATCCTGGATCCTGGATCCTGAATCCTGGATCCTGAATCATGGATCCAGGTCCAGAATCCAGGATCCAGGATTCAGGATCCAGGATCCAGGATCCAGGATTCAGGATCCAGGATTCAGGATCCAGGATTCAGGATTCAGGATCCTGGATCCGGATTCAGAATCCAGGTCCAGAATCCAGGATCCATGATTCAGGATCCAGGATCCAGGATTCAGGATCCAGGATCCGGGATGCAGGATCCGGGATTCAGGATCCAGGATCCGGGATCCGGGATTCAGGATCCAGGATCCGGGATCCGGGATACAGGATCCAGGATCCAGGATCCGGGATTCAGGAACCAGGATCCGGATTCAGGATCCAGGATCCGGGATTCAGGATCCAGGATTCAGGATCCAGGATTCAGGATCCAGGATTCAGGATCCAGGATTCAGGATCCAGGATTCAGGATCCAGGATTCAGGATCCAGGATTCAGGATCCAGGATTCAGGATCCAAGATCCAAGATTCAGGATCCAGGATCCAGGATCCGGATTCAGGATCCAGGAGCCAGGATCCGGATTCAGGATCCAGGATCCAGGATCCAGGATCCAGGATCCAGGATCCAGGATCCAGGATCCAGGATCCAGGATTCAGGATCCAGGATTCAGGATTCAGGATTCAGGATTCAGAATCCAGGATCCGGAATCCGGGATTCAGGATCCAGGATCCGGGATTCAGGATCCAGGATTCAGGATCCAGTATTCAGGATCCAGGATTCAGGATCCAGTATTCAGGATCCAGGATCCAAGATTCCGGATCCTGGATCCTGAATCCCGGATTCCGGATCCTGGATTCTGAATCCTGAATCCTGGATCCTGAATCCTGGATCCTGGATCCTGGATCCTGGATCCTGGATCCTGAAACCGGATCCTGGCTCCTGGATCCTGAATCCTGAATCCTGAATCCTGAATCCTGGATCCTGAATCCTGGATCCTGAATCCTGGATCCTGAATCCTGGATCCTGAATCCTGGATCCTGAATCCTGGATCCTGAATCCTGGATCCTGAATCCTGGATCCTGAATCCTGGATCCTGAATCATGGATCCTGGATTCTAGACCTGGATCCTGGATTCTGGACCTGGATCCTGGATCCTGGATCCTGAATCCTGGATCCTGAATCATGGATCCTGGATTCTGGACCTGGATCCTGGACCTGGATCCTGGATTCTGGACCTGGATCCTGGATCCTGGATCCTGAATCCCGGATCCTGGATCCTGGGTCCTGAATCCCGGATCCTGAATCCCGGATCCTGGATCCTGGATCCTGAATCCCGGATCCCGGATCCTGGATCCTGGATTCTGGACCTGGATTCTGAATCCGGATCCAGGATCCTGGATCCTGAATCTTGGATCCTGGATCCTGGATCCTGGATCCTGAATCTTGGATCCTGGATCCTGAATACTGGATCCTGAATCCTGGATCCTGAATCCTGGATCCTGAATCCTGGATCCTGAATCCTGGATCCTGAATCCTGGATCCTGAATCCTGGATCCTGGATCCTGAATCCGGATCCTGGTTCCTGAATCCCGGATCCCGGATCCTGGATCCTGAATCCCGGATCCCGGATCCTGGATCCTGAATACCGGATCCTGCATCCCGGATCCTGGATCCTGAATCCTGGATCCTGAATCCTGGATCCTGAATCCTGGATCCTGAATCCTGGATCCTGAATCCCGGATCCTGGATCCTGAATCCGGATCCTGGTTCCTGAATCCCGGATCCCGGATCCTGAATCCCGGATCCTGCATCCCGGATCCTGGATCCTGAATCATGGATCCTGGATTCTGGACCTGGATTCTGAATCAGGATCCAGGATCCTGGATCCTGAATCTTGGATCCTGGATCCTGAATCCTGGATCCTGAATCCTGGATCCTGAATTTTGGATCCTGAATCCTGGATCCTGAATCCTGGATCCTGAATCCTGGATCCTGAATCCTGGATCCTGAATCCTGGATCCTGAACCCTGGATGCTGGATCCTGGATCCTGGATCCTGGACCCAAACAGGTTCAGATGCATAAAAATACCAGAATACATGAGAATCATGCATTGCAGACGAAATAACGCTCTTTGTCCGATTGGAAATCGCCGAATCACCGAATCGCCGAATCAGGATCCTGGATCCTGAATCCCGGATCCTGGATCCTGAATCCCGGATCCTGGATCCTGGATCCTGAATCCCGGATCCCGGATCCTGGATCCTGAATCCCGGATCCTGAATCCTGGATCCTGAATCATGGATCCTGGATTCTGGACCTGGATTCTGAATCCGGATCCAGGATCCTGGATCCTGAATCTTGGATCCTGGATCCTGAATCCTGGATCCTGAATCCTGGATCCTGAATTTTGGATCCTGAATCCTGAATCCTGGATCCTGGATCCTGGATCCTGAATCATGGATCCTGGATTCTGGACCTGGATCCTGGATTCTGGACCTGGATCCTGGATCCTGAATCCCGGATCCTGGATCCTGGATCCTGGATCCTGGATCCTGGATCCTGAATCCTGGATCCTGAATCATGGATCCAGGTCCAGAATCCAGGATCCAGGATTCAGGATCCAGGATCCAGGATCCAGGATTCAGGATCCAGGATTCAGGATCCAGGATTCAGGATTCAGGATCCTGGATCCGGATTCAGAATCCAGGTCCAGAATCCAGGATCCATGATTCAGGATCCAGGATCCAGCATTCAGGATCCAGGATCCGGGATGCAGGATCCGGGATTCAGGATCCAGGATCCGGGATCCGGGATTCAGGATCCAGGATCCGGGATCCGGGATACAGGATCCAGGATCCAGGATCCGGGATTCAGGAACCAGGATCCGGATTCAGGATCCAGGATCCGGGATTCAGGATCCAGGATTCAGGATCCAGGATTCAGGATCCAGGATTCAGGATCCAGGATTCAGGATCCAGGATTCAGGATCCAGGATTCAGGATCCAGGATTCAGGATCCAAGATCCAAGATTCAGGATCCAGGATCCAGGATCCGGATTCAGGATCCAGGAGCCAGGATCCGGATTCAGGATCCAGGATCCAGGATCCAGGATCCAGGATCCAGGATTCAGGATCCAGGATTCAGGATTCAGGATTCAGGATTCAGAATCCAGGATCCGGAATCCGGGATTCAGGATCCAGGATCCGGGATTCAGGATCCAGGATTCAGGATCCAGGATTCAGGATCCAGTATTCAGGATCCAGGATTCAGGATCCAGTATTCAGGATCCAGGATCCAAGATTCCGGATCCTGGATCCTGAATCCCGGATTCCGGATCCTGGATTCTGAATCCTGAATCCTGGATCCTGAATCCTGGATCCTGGATCCTGGATCCTGGATCCTGGATCCTGAATCCGGATCCTGGCTCCTGGATCCTGAATCCTGAATCCTGAATCCTGGATCCTGAATCCTGGATCCTGAATCCTGGATCCTGAATCCTGGATCCTGAATCCTGGATCCTGAATCCTGGATCCTGAATCCTGGATCCTGAATCCTGGATCCTGAATCCTGGATCCTGAATCATGGATCCTGGATTCTAGACCTGGATCCTGGATTCTGGACCTGGATCCTGGATCCTGGATCCTGAATCCTGGATCCTGAATCATGGATCCTGGATTCTGGACCTGGATCCTGGACCTGGATCCTGGATTCTGGACCTGGATCCTGGATCCTGGATCCTGAATCCCGGATCCTGGATCCTGGGTCCTGAATCCCGGATCCTGAATCCCGGATCCTGGATCCTGGGTCCTGAATCCCGGATCCTGAATCCCGGATCCTGGATCCTGGATCCTGAATCCCGGATCCCGGATCCTGGATCCTGGATTCTGGACCTGGATTCTGAATCCGGATCCAGGATCCTGGATCCTGAATCTTGGATCCTGGATCCTGGATCCTGGATCCTGGATCCTGGATCCTGGATCCTGGATCCTGAATCTTGGATCCTGGATCCTGAATACTGGATCCTGAATCCTGGATCCTGAATCCTGGATCCTGAATCCTGGATCCTGAATCCTGGATCCTGAATCCTGGATCCTGAATCCTGGATCCTGAATCCCGGATCCTGGATCCTGAATCCGGATCCTGGTTCCTGAATCCCGGATCCCGGATCCTGGATCCTGAATCCCGGATCCCGGATCCTGGATCCTGAATACCGGATCCTGCATCCCGGATCCTGGATCCTGAATCCTGGATCCTGGATCCTGAATCATGGATCCTGGATTCTGGACCTGGATTCTGAATCCGGATCCAGGATCCTGGATCCTGAATCTTGGATCCTGGATCCTGAATCCTGGATCCTGAATTTTGGATCCTGAATCCTGGATCCTGAATCCTGGATCCTGAATCCTGGATCCTGAATCCTGGATCCTGAATCCTGGATCCTGAATCCTGGATCCTGAATCCTGGATCCTGAACCCTGGATGCTGGATCCTGGATCCTGGATCCTGGACCCAAACAGGTTCAGATGCATAAAAATACCAGAATACATGAGAATCATGCATTGCAGACGAAATAACGCTCTTCGTCCGATTGGAAATCGCCGATATACCAAAAACGAGAATTGGAGCTTGTAGCTCGCTGAAACGCCCCGGTTCGCGCTGCTTAACGGGTTCAGATGCTTCAAAATCTCAAAATACATGAGATTCATTCATCAAAATACAGGATCCAGGATTCAGGATCCAGGATGCAGGATTCAGGATCCAGGATTCAGGATCCAGGATTCAGGATCTAGGATTCAGGATCCAGGATTCAGGATCCAGGATCCTGCATCCCGGATCCTGGATCTTGAATCCGGATCCTTGATCCTGGATCCTGGATCCTGGATCCTGGATCCCGGATCCTGGATCCTGGATCCTGAATCTTGGATCCCGGATCCTGGATCCTGAATCATGGATCCTGGATTCTGGACCTGGATTCTGGACCTGGATTCTGGACCTGGATTCTGGACCTGGATCCTGGATCCTGAATCCTGAATCCTGAATCCTGAATCTTGGATCCTGGATTCTGGATCCTGGATCCTGGATCCTGAATCATGGATCCTGAATCCTGGATCCTGAATCCTGAATCCTGGATCCTGAATCCTGGATCCTGAATCCTGGATCCTGAATCCTGGATCCTGAATCCTGGATCCTGAATCCTGAATCCTGGATCCTGAATCCTGGATCCTGAATCCTGGATCCTGAATCCTGGATCCTGAATCCTGGATCCTGAATCCTGGATCCTGAATCCTGGATCCTGAATCCTGGATCCTGAATCCTGGATCCTGAATCCTGGATCCTGAATCCTGGATCCTGAATCCTGGATCCTGAATCCTGGATCCTGAATCCTGAATCCTGGATCCTGAATCCTGGATCCTGAATCCTGGATCCTGAATCCTGGATCCTGAATCCTGAATCCTGGATCCTGAATCCTGGATCCTGAATCCTGGATCCTGGATCCTGAATCCTGAATCCTGGATCCTGAATCCTGGATCCTGAATCCTGGATCCTGAATCCTGGATCCTGGATCCTGAATCCTGGATCCTGAATCCTGGATCCTGAATCCTGGATCCTGAATCCTGGATCCTGAATCCTGGATCCTGAATCCTGGATCCTGAATCCTGGATCCTGAATCCTGGATCCTGAATCCTGGATCCTGAATCCTGCATCCTGCATCCTGGATCCTGAATCCTGGATCCTATATTTTGATGAATGAATCTCATGTATTTTGAGATTTTGAAGCATCTGAACACGTTAAGCAGCGCGACCCGGGGCGTTTCAGCGAGCTACAAGCTCCAATTCTCGTTTTTGGTATATCGGCGATTTCCAATCGGACAAAGAGCGTTATTTCGTCTGCAATGCATGATTCTCATGTATTCTGGTATTTTTATGCATCTGAACCTGTTTGGGTCCAGGATCCAGGATCCAGCATCCAGGGTTCAGGATTCAGGATCCAGGATCCAGGATCCAGGAGCCACGTGATTTGTAAATCGCTGAATCACCGAAAACGGGAAATCGTGCTTATAGCTCGCTGAAACTGACCCCATGTCGCGCCAAACGGGTTTCGATGCTTCAAAATACCAGAATACATGAGACTCATTCATTGAAGACGGAATAACGCTCTTCGTCCGATTGGAAATCGCCGAATCACTGAGAAGGGGAAATCGTGCTTATAGCTCGCGAAAACGGCCCGAGATCGCGCTAAACGGTGGTCGATGCTCCAAAATAGCAGAATATAGGAGATTAATGCATCCGAGACGGAATAACGCTCTTTGTCCGATTGGAAATCGCCGAATCACCGAATCGCCGAATCAGGATCCAGGATCCTGATTCCCGGATCCTGGATCCTGAATCCCGGATCCTGAATCCCGGATCCTGAATCCCGGATCCTGGATCCTGAATCCCGGATCGTGGATCCTGAATCATGGATCCTGGATTCTGGACCTGGATTCTGAATCCGGATCCAGGATCCTGGATCCTGAATCTTGGATCCTGGATCCTGAATCCTGGATCCTGAATTTTGGATCCTGAATCCTGGATCCTGAATCCTGAATCCTGGATCCTGGATCCTGGATCCTGAATCCTGGATCCTGAATCCTGGATCCTGAATCCTGGATCCTGAATCCTGGATCCTGAATCCTGGATCCTGAATCCTGGATCCTGAATCCTGGATCCTGAATCCTGGATCCTGAATCCTGGATCCTGGATCCTGAATCCTGAATCCTGGATCCTGGATCCTGAATCCTGAATCCTGGATCCTGAATCCTGGATCCTGAATCCTGGATCCTGAATCCTGGATCCTGAATCCTGGATCCTGAATCCTGGATCCTGAATCCTGCATCCTGGATCCTGAATCCTGGATCCTGTATTTTGATGAATGAATCTCATGTATTTTGAGATTTTGAAGCATCTGAACCCGTTAAGCAGCGCGAACCGGGGCGTTTCAGCGAGCTACAAGCTCCAATTCTCGTTTTTGGTATATCGGCGATTTCCAATCGGACGAAGAGCGTTATTTCGTCTGCAATGCATGATTCTCATGTATTCTGGTATTTTTATGCATCTGAACCTGTTTGGGTCCAGGATCCAGGATCCAGCATCCAGGATCCAGGATTCAGGATCCAGGATTCAGGATCCAGGATTCAGGATCCAGGATTCAGGATCCAGGATTCAGGATCCAGGATTCAGGATCCAGGATTCAGGATCCAGGATTCAGGATCCAGGATTCAGGATCCAGGATTCAGGATCCAGGATTCAGGATCCAGGATCCAGGATTCAGGATCCAGGATTCAGGATCCAGGATTCAGGATCCAGGATTCAGGATCCAGGATTCAGGATCCAGGATCCAGGATTCAGGATCCAGGATCCAGGATTCAGGATCCCGGATCCAGGATTCAGGATCCAGGATTCAGGATCCAGGATTCAGGATCCAGGATTCAGGATCCAGGATTCAGGATCCAGGATTCAGGATCCAGGATTCAGGATCCAGGATTCAGGATTCAGGATCCAGGATTCAGGATCCAGGATTCAGGATCCATGATTCAGGATCCAGGATCCAGGATCCAGGATCCAGGATCCAGGATCCAGAATCCAGGATCCAAGATTCAGGATTCAGGATTCAGGATTCAGGATTCAGGATCCAGGATTCAGGATCCAGGTCCAGAATCCAGGTCCAGAATCCAGGATCCATGATTCAGGATCCAGGATCCAGGATCCAAGATTCAGGATCCAGGATCCAGGATCCGGGATCCAGGATCCAGGATCCGGGATCCAGGATCCAGGATCCAGGATCCAGGATCCAAGATTCAGGATCCAGGATCCAGGATCCAAGATTCAGGATCCAGGATCCACGATTCTGGATCCACGATTCAGGATCCACGATTCAGGATCCACGATTCAGGATCCAGGATCCAGGATCCAAGATCCAAGATTCAGGATTCAGGATCCAGGATCCGGATTCAGGATCCAGGAGCCAGGATCCGGATTCAGGATCCAGGATCCAGGATTCAGGATCCAGGATTCAGGATCCAGGATTCAGGATCCAGGATCCTGCATCCCGGATCCTGGATCTTGAATCCGGATCCTTGATCCTGGATCCTGGATCCTGGATCCTGAATCCGGATCCTGGCTCCTGGATCCTGAATCCGGATCCTGGATCCTGAATCCTGAATCTTGGATCTTGGATCCTGGATCCTGGATCCTGAATCGTGGATCCTGAATCGTGGATCCTGAATCGTGGATCCAGAATCGTGGATCCTGGATCCTGAATCTTGGATCCTGGATCCTGGATCCTGAATCTTGGATCCTGGATCCTGGATCCTGGATCCTGGATCCCGGATCCTGGATCCCGGATCCCGGATCCTGGATCCTGGATCCTGAATCTTGGATCCTGGATCCTGGATCCTGAATCATGGATCCTGGATTCTGGACCTGGATTCTGGACCTGGATTCTGGACCTGGATCCTGGATCCTGAATCCTGAATCCTGAATCCTGAATCTTGGATCCTGGATTCTGGATCCTGGATCCTGGATCCTGGATCCTGGATCCTGGATCCTGAATCATGGATCCTGAATCCTGGATCCTGAATCCTGGATCCTGAATCCTGGATCCTGAATCCTGGATCCTGAATCCTGGATCCTGAATCCTGGATCCTGAATCCTGGATCCTGAATCCTGGATCCTGAATCCTGGATCCTGAATCCTGGATCCTGAATCCTGGATCCTGAATCCTGGATCCTGAATCCTGGATCCTGAATCCTGGATCCTGAATCCTGGATCCTGAATCCTGGATCCTGAATCCTGGATCCGGGATCCTGAATCCTGGATCCTGGATCCTGAATCCTGGATCCTGGATCCTGAATCCTGGATCCTGAATCCTGGATCCTGAATCCTGGATCCTGAATCCTGGATCCTGAATCCTGGATCCTGGATCCTGAATCCTGGATCCTGAATCCTGGATCCTGAATCCTGGATCCTGAATCCTGGATCCTGAATCCTGGATCCTGAATCCTGGATCCTGAATCCTGGATCCTGAATCCTGGATCCTGAATCCTGGATCCTGAATCCTGGATCCTGAATCCTGGATCCTGAATCCTGGATCCTGAATCCTGGATCCTGAATCCTGGATCCTGGATGCTGGATCCTGGATCCTGGACCCAAACAGGTTCAGATGCATAAAAATACCAGAATACATGAGAATCATGCATTGCAGACGAAATAACGCTCTTCGTCCGATTGGAAATCGCCGATATACCAAAAACGAGAATTGGAGCTTGTAGCTCGCTGAAACGCCCCGGTTCGCGCTGCTTAACGGGTTCGGATGCTTCAAAATCTCAAAATACATGAGATTCATTCATCAAAATACAGGATCCAGGATTCAGGATCCAGGATGCAGGATTCAGGATCCAGGATTCAGGATCCAGGATTCAGGATCCAGGATTCAGGATCCAGGATTCAGGATTCAGGATCCAGGATCCAGGATTCAGGATTCAGGATCCAGGATCCAGGATTCAGGATCCAGGATTCAGGATCCAGGATTCAGGATCCAGGATTCAGGATCCAGGATTCAGGATCCAGGATTCAGGATCCAGGATTCAGGATCCAGGATTCAGGATCCAGGATTCAGGATCCAGGATTCAGGATCCAGGATTCAGGATCCAGGATCCAGGATCCAGGATTCAGGATTCAGGATCCAGGATTCAGGATCCAAAATTCAGGATCCAGGATTCAGGATCCAGGATCCAAGATTCAGGATCCAGTATCCTGGATCCGGATTCAGAATCCAGGTCCAGAATCCAGGATCCATGATTCAGGATCCAGGATCCGGGATTCAGGATCCAGGATCCGGGATTCAGGATCCGGGATTCAGGATCCGGGATTCAGGATCCAGGATCCGGGAATCAGGATCCTGGATCCTGATTCGGCGATTCGGTGATTCGGCGATTTCCAATCGGACAAAGAGCGTTATTCCGTCTCGGATGCATTAATCTCCTATATTCTGCTATTTTGGAGCATCGACCACCGTTTAGCGCGATCTCGGGCCGTTTTCGCGAGCTATAAGCACGATTTCCCCTTCTCAGTGATTCGGCGATTTCCAATCGGACGAAGAGCGTTATTCCGTCTTCAATGAATGAGTCTCATGTATTCTGGTATTTTGAAGCATCGAAACCCGTTTGGCGCGACATGGGGTCAGTTTCAGCGAGCTATAAGCACGATTTCCCGTTTTCGGTGATTCAGCGATTTACAAATCACGTCGCTCCTGGATCCTGGATCCTGGATCCTGAATCCTGGATCCTGAATCCTGAACCCTGGATGCTGGATCCTGGATCCTGGACCCAAACAGGTTCAGATGCATAAAAATACCAGAATACATGAGAATCATGCATTGCAGACGAAATAACGCTCTTTGTCCGATTGGAAATCGCCGATATACCAAAAACGAGAATTGGAGCTTGTAGCTCGCTGAAACGCCCCGGGTCGCGCTGCTTAACGTGTTCAGATGCTTCAAAATCTCAAAATACATGAGATTCATTCATCAAAATACAGGATCCAGGATTCAGGATCCAGGATGCAGGATGCAGGGTTCAGGATCCAGGATGCAGGATTCAGGATCCAGGATCCAGGATCCAGGATCCAAGATTCAGGATCCAGGATCCAGGATCCGGATTCAGGATCCAGGATCCGGGATTCAGGATTCAGGATTCAGGATTCAGGATCCAGGATTCAGGATCCAGGATTCAGGATCCAGGATTCAGGATCCAGGATTCAGGATCCAGGATTCAGGATCCAGGATTCAGGATCCAGGATTCAGGATCCAGGATTCAGGATCCAGGATTCAGGATCCAGGATTCAGGATCCAGGATTCAGGATCCAGGATTCAGGATCCAGGATTCAGGATCCAGGATTCAGGATCCAGGATTCAGGATCCAGGATTCAGGATCCGCATTCAGCATCCAGGATCCGGATTCAGGATCCAGGATTCAGGATCCAGGTCCAGAATCCAGGATCCATGATTCAGGATCCAGGATCCAGGATCCAGGATCCAGGATCCAGGATCCAGGATCCAGGATCCAGGATCCAGGTCCAGAATCCAGGATTCAGGATTCAGGATACAGGATCCAGGATGCAGGATTCAGGATTCAGGATCCAGGATTCAGGATCCGGGATTCAGGATCCAGGATCCAGGATCCAGGTCCAGAATCCAGGATCCAGGTCCAGAATCCAGAATCCAGGATCCAGGTCCAGAATCCATGATCCATGATCCAGGATCCAGGATCCAGGATCCAGGATCCAGGTCCAGAATCCAGGATCCATGATTCAGGATCCAGGATTCAGGATCCAGGATTCAGGATCCAGGATTCAGGATCCAGGATTCAGGATTCAGGATTCAGGATCCAGGATTCAGGATCCAGGATCCAGGATTCAGGATTCAGAATCCAGGATCCGGAATCAGGATCCAGGATCCGGGATGCAGGATCCGGGATTCAGGAGCCACGTGATTTGGAAATCGCTGAATCACCGAAAACGGGAAATCGTGCTTATAGCTCGCTGAAACTGACCCCATGTCGCGCCAAACGGGTTTCGATGCTTCAAAATACCAGAATACATGAGACTCATTCATTGAAGACGGAATAACGCTCTTCGTCCGATTGGAAATCGCCGAATCACTGAAAACGGGAAATCGTGCTTATAGCTCGCGAAAACGGCCCGAGATCGCGCTAAACGGTGTTCGATGCTCCAAAATAGCAGAATATAGGAGATTAATGCATCCGAGACGGAATAACGCTCTTTGTCCGATTGGAAATCGCCGAATCACCGAATCGCCGAATCAGGATCCTGGATCCTGAATCCCGGATCCTGGATCCTGAATCCCGGATCCTGGATCCTGGATCCTGAATCCCGGATCCCGGATCCTGGATCCTGAATCCCGGATCCTGCATCCCGGATCCTGGATCCTGAATCCTGGATCCTGAATCATGGATACTGGATTCTGGACCTGGATTCTGAATCCGGATCCAGGATCCTGGATCCTGAATCTTGGATCCTGGATCCTGAATCCTGGATCCTGAATTTTGGATCCTGAATCCTGGATCCTGAATCCTGAATCCTGGATCCTGGATCCTGGATCCTGAATCATGGATCCTGGATTCTGGACCTGGATCCTGGATTCTGGACCTGGATCCTGGATCCTGGATCCTGAATCCCGGATCCTGGATCCTGGATCCTGGATCCTGGATCCTGGATCCTGAATCCTGGATCCTGAATCATGGATCCTGGATTCTGGACCTGGATCCTGGATTCTGGACCTGGATCCTGGATCCTGGATCCTGGATCCTGAATCCCGGATCCTGGATCCTGGATCCTGGATCCTGAATCCTGGATCCAGGATCCTGGATCCTGAATCCTGAATCTTGGATCCTGGATCCTGAATACTGGATCCCGAATCCTGGGTCCTGAATCCAAGATTCAGGATCCAGGATCCGGATTCAGGATCCAGGATCCGGGATTCAGGATCCAGGATCCGGGATTCAGGATCCAGGATTCAGGATCCAGTATTCAGGATCCAGGATCCAAGATTCCGGATCCTGGATCCTGAATCCCGGATTCCGGATCCTGGATTCTGAATCCTGAATCCTGGATCCTGAATACTGGATCCTGGATCCTGGATCCTGGATCCTGGATCCTGGATCCTGAATCCGGATCCTGGCTCCTGGATCCTGAATCCGGATCCTGGATCCTGGATCCTGAATCTTGGATCTTGGATCCTGGATCCTGGATCCTGGACCCTGAATCGTGGATCCTGGATCCTGAATCTTGGATCCTGGATCCTGGATCCTGGATCCTGGATCCTGGATCCTGGATCCTGGATCCTGAATCCGGATCCTGGCTCCTGGATCCTGAATCCGGATCCTGGATCCTGGATCCTGAATCTTGGATCTTGGATCTTGGATCCTGGATCCTGGATCCTGGACCCTGAATCGTGGATCCTGGATCCTGAATCTTGGATCCTGGATCCTGGATCTTGGATCCTGGATCCTGGATCCTGAATCTTGGATCCTGGATCCTGGATCCTGGATCATGGATCCTGGATCCTGGATCCTGGATCCTGGATCCTGGATCCTGGATCCTGGATCCTGGATCCTGGATCCTGGATCCTGGATCCTGGATCCTGGATCCTGAATCCCGGATCCTGAATCCTGGATCCTGGATCCTGAATTCTGGATCCTGAATCCTGGATCCTGAATTCTGGATCCTGAATCCTGGATCCTGAATCCTGAATCCTGAATCCTGGATCCTGAATCCTGGATCCTGAATCCTGGATCCTGAATCCTGGATCCTGGATCCTGGATCCTGAATCCTGGATCCTGGATTCTGGACCTGGATCCTGGATTCTGGACCTGGATCCTGAATCCTGGATCCAGGATCCTGGATCCAGGATCCAGGATCCAGGATCCGGGATTCAGGATCCAGGATCCAGGTCCAGAATCCAGGATCCAGGTCCAGAATCCAGGATCCAGGATTCAGGATCCAGGATTCAGGATCCAGGATTCAGGATTCAGGATCCAGGATTCAGGATCCAGGATCCAGGATTCAGGATCCAGGATTCAGGATCCAGGATTCAGGATTCAGGATCCAGGATTCAGGATCCAGGATTCAGGATCCAAAATTCAGGATCCAGGATTCAGGATCCAGGATTCAGGATCCAGGATCCAAGATTCAGGATTCAGGATCCAGGATCCGGATTCAGAATCCAGGTCCAGAATCCAGGATCCATGATTCAGGATCCAGGATCCAGGATCCAGGATTCAGGATCCCGGATCCAGGATTCAGGATCCAGGATTCAGGATCCAGGATTCAGGATCCAGGATTCAGGATCCAGGATTCAGGATCCAGGATTCAGGATCCAGGATTCAGGATCCAGAATCCAGGTCCAGAATCCAGGATCCATGATTCAGGATCCAGGATCCAGGATTCAGGATCCAGGATCCGGGATGCAGGATCCTGGATCCTGGATCCTGAATCCCGGATCCTGGATCCTGAATCCTGGATCCTGGATCCTGAATCATGGATCCTGGATTCTGGACCTGGATTCTGGATCCTGAATCCTGGATCCTGAATCCTGGATCCTGAATCCTGGATCCTGAATCCTGGATCCTGAATCCTGGATCCTGAATCCTGGATCCTGAATCCTGGATCCGGGATCCTGAATCCTGGATCCTGGATCCTGAATCCTGGATCCTGGATCCTGAATCCTGGATCCTGAATCCTGGATCCTGAATCCTGGATCCTGAATCCTGGATCCTGAATCCTGGATCCTGGATCCTGAATCCTGGATCCTGAATCCTGGATCCTGAATCCTGGATCCTGAATCCTGGATCCTGAATCCTGGATCCTGAATCCTGGATCCTGAATCCTGGATCCTGAATCCTGGATCCTGGATGCTGGATCCTGGATCCTGGACCCAAACAGGTTCAGATGCATAAAAATACCAGAATACATGAGAATCATGCATTGCAGACGAAATAACGCTCTTCGTCCGATTGGAAATCGCCGATATACCAAAAACGAGAATTGGAGCTTGTAGCTCGCTGAAACGCCCCGGTTCGCGCTGCTTAACGGGTTCAGATGCTTCAAAATCTCAAAATACATGAGATTCATTCATCAAAATACAGGATCCAGGATTCAGGATCCAGGATGCAGGATTCAGGATCCAGGATTCAGGATCCAGGATTCAGGATCCAGGATTCAGGATCCAGGATTCAGGATTCAGGATCCAGGATCCAGGATTCAGGATTCAGGATCCAGGATCCAGGATTCAGGATCCAGGATTCAGGATCCAGGATTCAGGATCCAGGATTCAGGATCCAGGATTCAGGATCCAGGATTCAGGATCCAGGATTCAGGATCCAGGATTCAGGATCCAGGATTCAGGATCCAGGATTCAGGATCCAGGATTCAGGATCCAGGATTCAGGATCCAGGATCCAGGATCCAGGATTCAGGATTCAGGATCCAGGATTCAGGATCCAAAATTCAGGATCCAGGATTCAGGATCCAGGATCCAAGATTCAGGATCCAGGATCCTGGATCCGGATTCAGAATCCAGGTCCAGAATCCAGGATCCATGATTCAGGATCCAGGATCCGGGATTCAGGATCCAGGATCCGGGATTCAGGATCCTGGATTCAGGATCCGGGATTCAGGATCCAGGATCCGGGAATCAGGATCCTGGATCCTGATTCGGCGATTCGGTGATTCGGCGATTTCCAATCGGACAAAGAGCGTTATTCCGTCTCGGATGCATTAATCTCCTATATTCTGCTATTTTGGAGCATCGACCACCGTTTAGCGCGATCTCGGGCCGTTTTCGCGAGCTATAAGCACGATTTCCCCTTCTCAGTGATTCGGCGATTTCCAATCGGACGAAGAGCGTTATTCCGTCTTCAATGAATGAGTCTCATGTATTCTGGTATTTTGAAGCATCGAAACCCGTTTGGCGCGAGATGGGGTCAGTTTCAGCGAGCTATAAGCACGATTTCCCGTTTTCGGTGATTCAGCGATTTACAAATCACGTCGCTCCTGGATCCTGGATCCTGGATCCTGAATCCTGGATCCTGAATCCTGAACCCTGGATGCTGGATCCTGGATCCTGGACCCAAACAGGTTCAGATGCATAAAAATACCAGAATACATGAGAATCATGCATTGCAGACGAAATAACGCTCTTTGTCCGATTGGAAATCGCCGATATACCAAAAACGAGAATTGGAGCTTGTAGCTCGCTGAAACGCCCCGGGTCGCGCTGCTTAACGTGTTCAGATGCTTCAAAATCTCAAAATACATGAGATTCATTCATCAAAATACAGGATCCAGGATTCAGGATCCAGGATGCAGGATGCAGGGTTCAGGATCCAGGATGCAGGATGCAGGATCCAGGATCCAGGATCCAGGATCCAAGATTCAGGATCCAGGATCCAGGATCCGGATTCAGGATCCAGGATCCGGGATTCAGGATTCAGGATTCAGGATCCAGGATCCAGGATTCAGGATCCAGGATTCAGGATCCAGGATTCAGGATCCAGGATTCAGGATCCAGGATTCAGGATCCAGGATTCAGGATCCAGGATTCAGGATCCAGGATTCAGGATCCAGGATTCAGGATCCAGGATTCAGGATCCAGGATTCAGGATCCAGGATTCACGATCCAGGATTCAGGATCCAGGATCCAAGATTCAGGATCCTGGTCCAGAATCCAGGTCCAGAATCCAGGTCCAGAATCCAGGATCCATGATTCAGGATCCAGGATTCAGGATCCAGGATCCGGGATGCAGGATCCGGGATTCAGGATCCTGGATCCTGAATCCTGGATCCTGGATCCTGAATCCTGGATCCTGAATCATGGATCCTGGATTCTGGACCTGGATTCTGGACCTGGATTCTGGACCTGGATTCTGGACCTGGATTCTGGACCTGGATTCTGGACCTGGATCCCGGATCCTGGATCCTGAATCCCGGATCCTGAATCCCGGATCCGGGAATCCCCGGATCCCCCCTCATGTATTCTGGTATTTTTATGCATCTGAACATGTTTGGGTCCAGGATCCAGGATCCAGGATCCAGCATCCAGGGTTCAGGATCCAGGATGCAGGATGCAGGATCCAGGATCCAGGATTCAGGATCCAGGATCCAGGATTCAGGATCCAGGATTCAGGATCCAGGATCCAGGATCCAGGATTCAGGATCCAGGATTCAGGATCCAGGATTCAGGATCCAGGATTCAGGATCCAGGATTCAGGATTCAGGATCCAGGATTCAGGATCCAGGATTCAGGATCCAGGATCCAGGATCCAGGATTCAGGATCCAGGATTCAGGATCCAGGATTCAGGATCCAGGATTCAGGATCCAGGATTCAGGATCCAGGATTCAGGATCCAGGATTCAGGATCCAGGATTCAGGATCCAGGATTCAGGATCCAGGATTCAGGATCCAGGATTCAGGATCCAGGATTCAGGATCCAGGATTCAGGATCCGCATTCAGCATCCAGGATCCGGATTCAGGATCCAGGATTCAGGATCCAGGTCCAGAATCCAGGATCCATGATTCAGGATCCAGGATCCAGGATCCAGGATCCAGGATCCAGGATCCAGGATCCAGGTCCAGAATCCAGGATTCAGGATTCAGGATCCAGGATCCAGGATGCAGGATTCAGGATTCAGGATCCAGGATTCAGGATCCGGGATTCAGGATCCAGGATCCAGGATCCAGGTCCAGAATCCAGGATCCAGGTCCAGAATCCAGAATCCAGGATCCAGGTCCAGAATCCATGATCCATGATCCAGGATCCAGGATCCAGGATCCAGGATCCAGGTCCAGAATCCAGGATCCATGATTCAGGATCCAGGATTCAGGATCCAGGATTCAGGATCCAGGATTCAGGATCCAGGATTCAGGATTCAGGATTCAGGATCCAGGATTCAGGATCCAGGATCCAGGATTCAGGATTCAGAATCCAGGATCCGGAATCAGGATCCAGGATCCGGGATGCAGGATCCGGGATTCAGGAGCCACGTGATTTGGAAATCGCTGAATCACCGAAAACGGGAAATCGTGCTTATAGCTCGCTGAAACTGACCCCATGTCGCGCCAAACGGGTTTCGATGCTTCAAAATACCAGAATACATGAGACTCATTCATTGAAGACGGAATAACGCTCTTCGTCCGATTGGAAATCGCCGAATCACTGAAAACGGGAAATCGTGCTTATAGCTCGCGAAAACGGCCCGAGATCGCGCTAAACGGTGTTCGATGCTCCAAAATAGCAGAATATAGGAGATTAATGCATCCGAGACGGAATAACGCTCTTTGTCCGATTGGAAATCGCCGAATCACCGAATCGCCGAATCAGGATCCTGGATCCTGAATCCCGGATCCTGGATCCTGAATCCCGGATCCTGGATCCTGAATCCCGGATCCTGGATCCTGGTTCCTGAATCCCGGATCCCGGATCCTGGATCCTGAATCCCGGATCCTGCATCCCGGATCCTGGATCCTGAATCCTGGATCCTGAATCATGGATACTGGATTCTGGACCTGGATTCTGAATCCGGATCCAGGATCCTGGATCCTGAATCTTGGATCCTGGATCCTGAATCCTGGATCCTGAATTTTGGATCCTGAATCCTGGATCCTGAATCCTGAATCCTGGATCCTGGATCCTGGATCCTGAATCATGGATCCTGGATTCTGGACCTGGATCCTGGATTCTGGACCTGGATCCTGGATCCTGGATCCTGAATCCCGGATCCTGGATCCTGGATCCTGGATCCTGGATCCTGGATCCTGAATCCTGGATCCTGAATCATGGATCCTGGATTCTGGACCTGGATCCTGGATTCTGGACCTGGATCCTGGATCCTGGATCCTGGATCCTGAATCCCGGATCCTGGATCCTGGATCCTGGATCCTGAATCCTGGATCCAGGATCCTGGATCCTGAATCCTGAATCTTGGATCCTGGATCCTGAATACTGGATCCCGAATCCTGGGTCCTGAATCCAAGATTCAGGATCCAGGATCCGGATTCAGGATCCAGGATCCGGGATTCAGGATCCAGGATCCGGGATTCAGGATCCAGGATTCAGGATCCAGTATTCAGGATCCAGGATCCAAGATTCCGGATCCTGGATCCTGAATCCCGGATTCCGGATCCTGGATTCTGAATCCTGAATCCTGGATCCTGGATCCTGGATCCTGGATCCTGGATCCTGGATCCTGGATCCTGGATCCTGAATCCGGATCCTGGCTCCTGGATCCTGAATCCGGATCCTGGATCCTGGATCCTGAATCTTGGATCTTGGATCCTGGATCCTGGATCCTGGACCCTGAATCGTGGATCCTGGATCCTGAATCTTGGATCCTGGATCCTGGATCCTGGATCCTGGATCCTGGATCCTGAATCCGGATCCTGGCTCCTGGATCCTGAATCCGGATCCTGGATCCTGGATCCTGAATCTTGGATCTTGGATCTTGGATCCTGGATCCTGGATCCTGGACCCTGAATCGTGGATCCTGGATCCTGAATCTTGGATCCTGGATCCTGGATCTTGGATCCTGGATCCTGGATCCTGGATCCTGGATCCTGGATCATGGATCCTGGATCCTGGATCCTGGATCCTGGATCCTGGATCCTGGATCCTGGATCCTGGATCCTGGATCCTGGATCCTGGATCCTGGATCCTGGATCCTGGATCCTGGATCCTGGATCCTGGATCCTGGATCCTGAATCCCGGATCCTGAATCCTGGATCCTGGATCCTGAATTCTGGATCCTGAATCCTGGATCCTGAATTCTGGATCCTGAATCCTGGATCCTGAATCCTGAATCCTGAATCCTGGATCCTGAATCCTGGATCCTGAATCCTGGATCCTGAATCCTGGATCCTGGATCCTGGATCCTGAATCCTGGATCCTGGATTCTGGACCTGGATCCTGGATTCTGGACCTGGATCCTGAATCCTGGATCCAGGATCCTGGATCCAGGATCCAGGATCCAGGATCCGGGATTCAGGATCCAGGATCCAGGTCCAGAATCCAGGATCCAGGTCCAGAATCCAGGATCCAGGATTCAGGATCCAGGATTCAGGATCCAGGATTCAGGATTCAGGATCCAGGATTCAGGATCCAGGATCCAGGATTCAGGATCCAGGATTCAGGATCCAGGATTCAGGATTCAGGATCCAGGATTCAGGATCCAGGATTCAGGATCCAAAATTCAGGATCCAGGATTCAGGATCCAGGATTCAGGATCCAGGATCCAAGATTCAGGATTCAGGATCCAGGATCCGGATTCAGAATCCAGGTCCAGAATCCAGGATCCATGATTCAGGATCCAGGATCCAGGATCCAGGATCCAGGATCCAAGATTCAGGATCCAGGATCCAGGATCCAAGATCCAGGATCCGGGATTCAGGATCCAGGATCCGGGATCCGGGATCCAGGATCCGGGATCCGGGATACAGGATCCAGGATCCAGGATCCGGGATTCAGGAACCAGGATCCGGATTCAGGATCCAGGATCCGGGATTCAGGATCCAGGATCCAGGATCCTGCATCCCGGATCCTGGATCCTGAATCCTGGATCCTGGATCCTGAATCATGGATCCTGGATTCTGGACCTGGATTCTGAATCCGGATCCTGGATCCTGAATCCTGAATCTTGGATCCTGGATCCTGAATCCTGGATCCTGAATTTTGGATCCTGAATCCTGGATCCTGAATCCTGGATCCTGAATCCTGGATCCTGAATCCTGGATCCTGAATCCTGGATCCTGAATCCTGGATCCTGAATCCTGGATCCTGAATCCTGGATCCTGAATCCTGGATCCTGAATCCTGGATCCTGAATCCTGGATCCTGAATCCTGGATCCTGAATCATGGATCCTGGAATCTAGACCTGGATCCTGGATTCTGGACCTGGATCCTGGATCCTGAATCCTGGATCCTGAATCATGGATCCTGGATTCTGGACCTGGATCCTGGACCTGGATCCTGGATTCTGGACCTGGATCCTGGATCCTGGATCCTGAATCCCGGATCCTGGATCCTGGGTCCTGAATCCCGGATCCTGAATCCCGGATCCTGGATCCTGGATCCTGAATCCCGGATCCCGGATCCTGGATCCTGGATTCTGGACCTGGATTCTGAATCCGGATCCAGGATCCTGGATCCTGAATCTTGGATCCTGGATCCTGGATCCTGGATCCTGAATCTTGGATCCTGGATCCTGAATCCTGGATCCTGAATCCTGGATCCTGAATCCTGGATCCTGAATCCTGGATCCTGAATCCTGGATCCTGGACCCTGGATCCTGAATCCGGATCCTGGCTCCTGGATTCTGAATCCGGATCCTGGATCCTGAATCCTGAATCTTGGATCTTGGATCCTGGATCCTGGATCCTGAATCGTGGATCCTGAATCGTGGATCCAGAATCGTGGATCCTGGATCCTGAATCTTGGATCCTGGATCCTGGATCCTGAATCTTGGATCCTGGATCCTGGATCCCGGATCCTGGATCCTGGATCCTGGATCCCGGATCCTGGATCCTGGATCCTGAATCTTGGATCCTGGATCCTGGATCCTGAATCATGGATCCTGGATTCTGGACCTGGATTCTGGACCTGGATTCTGGACCTGGATTCTGGATCCTGAATCCTGGATCCTGAATCCTGGATCCTGAATCCTGGATCCTGAATCCTGGATCCTGAATCCTGGATCCTGAATCCTGGATCCTGAATCCTGCATCCTGGATCCTGAATCCTGGATCCTGTATTTTGATGAATGAATCTCATGTATTTTGAGATTTTGAAGCATCTGAACCCGTTAAGCAGCGCGAACCGGGGCGTTTCAGCGAGCTACAAGCTCCAATTCTCGTTTTTGGTATATCGGCGATTTCCAATCGGACGAAGAGCGTTATTTCGTCTGCAATGCATGATTCTCATGTATTCTGGTATTTTTATGCATCTGAACCTGTTTGGGTCCAGGATCCAGGATCCAGCATCCAGGATCCAGGATTCAGGATCCAGGATTCAGGATCCAGGATTCAGGATCCAGGATTCAGGATCCAGGATTCAGGATCCAGGATTCAGGATCCAGGATTCAGGATCCAGGATTCAGGATCCAGGATTCAGGATCCAGGATCCAGGATTCAGGATCCAGGATTCAGGATCCAGGATTCAGGATCCAGGATTCAGGATCCAGGATTCAGGATCCAGGATTCAGGATCCAGGATTCAGGATCCAGGATTCAGGATTCAGGATCCAGGATTCAGGATCCAGGATTCAGGATCCAGGATACAGGATCCAGGATCCAGGATTCAGGATCCAGGATTCAGGATCCAGGATTCAGGATCCAGGATTCAGGATTCAGGATCCAGGATTCAGGATTCAGGATCCAGGATTCAGGATCCAGGATTCAGGATCCAGGATTCAGGATCCAGGATTCAGGATCCAGGATTCAGGATCCAGGATTCAGGATCCATGATTCAGGATCCAGGATTCAGGATCCATGATTCAGGATCCAGGATCCAGGATCCAGGATCCAGAATCCAGGATCCAAGATTCAGGATTCAGGATTCAGGATTCAGGATCCAGGATCCAGGTCCAGAATCCAGGTCCAGAATCCAGGTCCAGAATCCAGGTCCAGAATCCAGGTTCCATGATTCAGGATCCAGGATCCAGGATCCAAGATTCAGGATCCAGGATCCAGGATCCGGGATCCAGGATCCAGGATCCAGGATCCGGGATCCAGGATCCAGGATCCAAGATTCAGGATCCAGGATCCAGGATCCAAGATTCAGGATCCAGGATCCACGATTCTGGATCCACGATTCAGGATCCACGATTCAGGATCCAGGATCCAGGATCCAAGATCCAAGATTCAGGATTCAGGATCCAGGATCCGGATTCAGAATCCAGGAGCCAGGATCCGGATTCAGGATCCAGGGTCCAGGAGCCAGGATTCAGGATCCAGGATTCAGGATCCAGGATTCAGGATCCAGGATTCAGGATCCAGGATTCAGGATCCAGTATTCAGGATCCAGGATCCAAGATTCAGGATCCAGGATCCAGGATCCAGGATCCAGGATCCAGGATCCAAGATTCAGGATCCAGGATCCTGGATCCGGATTCAGAATCCAGGTCCAGAATCCAGGATCCAGGATCCGGGATCCGGGATCCGGGATTCAGGATCCAGGATCCAGGATCCGGGATTCAGGATCCGGGATTCAGGACCCAGGATCCAGGATCCGGGATTCAGGATCCAGGATCCAGGATCCAGGTCCAGAATCCAGGATCCAGGTCCAGGATCCAGGTCCAGAATCCAGGATCCATGATTCAGGATCCAGGATTCAGGATCCAGGATCCAGGTCCAGAATCCAGGATCCAGGTCTAGATTCCAGGATCCATGATTCAGGATCCAGGATTCAGGATCCAGGATTCAGGATCCAGGATTCAGGATCCAGGATTCAGGATCCAGGATTCAGGATCCAGGATTCAGGATCCAGGATTCAGGATCCAGGATTCAGGATCCAAAATTCAGGATCCAGGATTCAGGATCCAGGATCCAAGATTCAGGATTCAGGATCCAGGATCCGGATTCAGAATCCAGGTCCAGAATCCAGGATCCATGATTCAGGATCCAGGATCCAGGATTCAGGATCCAGGATCCGGGATGCAGGATCCTGGATCCTGGATCCTGAATCCCGGATCCTGGATCCTGAATCCGGATCCTGGTTCCTGAATCCCGGATCCTGGATCCTGGATCCTGTATCCCGGATCCCGGATCCTGGATCCCGGATCCCGGATCCTGGATCCTGAATCCCGGATCCTGGATCTTGGATCCTGGATCCTGGATCCTGAATCTTGGATCCTGGATCCTGGATCCTGGATCCTGGATCCTGAATCATGGATCCTGGATTCTGGACCTGGATCCTGAATCCTGGATCCTGAATCCTGGATCCTGAATCCTGGATCCTGAATCCTGGATCCTGAATCCTGGATCCTGAATCCTGGATCCTGAATCCTGGATCCTGAATCCTGGATCCTGAATCCTGGATCCTGAATCCTGGATCCTGAATCCTGGATCCTGAATCCTGGATCCTGAATCCTGGATCCTGAATCCTGGATCCTGAATCCTGGATCCTGAATCCTGGATCCTGAATCCTGGATCCTGAATCCTGGATCCTGAATCCTGGATCCTGAATCCTGGATCCTGAATCCTGGATCCTGAATCATGGATCCTGGAATCTAGACCTGGATCCTGGATTCTGGACCTGGATCCTGGATCCTGAATCCTGGATCCTGAATCATGGATCCTGGATTCTGGACCTGGATCCTGGACCTGGATCCTGGATTCTGGACCTGGATCCTGGATCCTGGATCCTGAATCCCGGATCCTGGATCCTGGGTCCTGAATCCCGGATCCTGAATCCCGGATCCTGAATCCCGGATCCTGAATCCCGGATCCTGGATCCTGGATCCTGAATCCCGGATCCCGGATCCTGGATCCTGGATTCTGGACCTGGATTCTGAATCCGGATCCAGGATCCTGGATCCTGAATCTTGGATCCTGGATCCTGGATCCTGGATCCTGGATCCTGAATCTTGGATCCTGGATCCTGAATACTGGATCCTGAATCCTGGATCCTGAATCCTGGATCCTGAATCCTGGATCCTGGACCCTGGATCCTGAATCCGGATCCTGGCTCCTGGATTCTGAATCCGGATCCTGGATCCTGAATCCTGAATCTTGGATCTTGGATCCTGGATCCTGGATCCTGAATCGTGGATCCTGAAGCGTGGATCCAGAATCGTGGATCCTGGATCCTGAATCTTGGATCCTGGATCCTGGATCCTGAATCTTGGATCCTGGATCCTGGATCCCGGATCCTGGATCCTGGATCCTGGATCCCGGATCCTGGATCCTGGATCCTGAATCTTGGATCCTGGATCCTGGATCCTGAATCTTGGATCCTGGATCCTGGATCCTGAATCATGGATCCTGGATTCTGGACCTGGATTCTGGACCTGGATTCTGGACCTGGATTCTGGACCTGGATCCTGGATCCTGAATCCTGAATCCTGAATCCTGAATCTTGGATCCTGGATTCTGGATCCTGGATCCTGGATCCTGAATCATGGATCCTGAATCCTGGATCCTGAATCATGGATCCTGAATCCTGGATCCTGAATCCTGGATCCTGAATCCTGGATCCTGAATCCTGGATCCTGAATCCTGGATCCTGAATCCTGGATCCTGTATCCTGAATCCTGGATCCTGAATCCTGGATCCTGAATCCTGGATCCTGAATCCTGGATCCTGGATCCTGAATCCTGGATCCTGAATCCTGGATCCTGAATCCTGGATCCTGAATCCTGAATCCTGGATCCTGAATCCTGGATCCTGAATCCTGGATCCTGAATCCTGGATCCTGAATCCTGGATCCTGAATCCTGGATCCTGAATCCTGGATCCTGGATCCTGAATCCTGGATCCTGAATCCTGGATCCTGAATCCTGGATCCTGAATCCTGGATCCTGAATCCTGGATCCTGAATCCTGGATCCTGAATCCTGGATCCTGAATCCTGGATCCTGAATCCTGGATCCTGAATCCTGGATCCTGAATCCTGGATCCTGAATCCTGGATCCTGGATGCTGGATCCTGGATCCTGGACCCAAACAGGTTCAGATGCATAAAAATACCAGAATACATGAGAATCATGCATTGCAGACGAAATAACGCTCTTCGTCCGATTGGAAATCGCCGATATACCAAAAACGAGAATTGGAGCTTGTAGCTCGCTGAAACGCCCCGGTTCGCGCTGCTTAACGGGTTCAGATGCTTCAAAATCTCAAAATACATGAGATTCATTCATCAAAATACAGGATCCAGGATTCAGGATCCAGGATGCAGGATTCAGGATCCAGGATTCAGGATCCAGGATTCAGGATCCAGGATTCAGGATCCAGGATTCAGGATCCAGGATTCAGGATCCAGGATTCAGGATCCAGGATTCAGGATCCAGGATTCAGGATCCAGGATTCAGGATCCGGGATCCAGGATTCAGGATCCAGGATTCAGGATCCAGGATTCAGGATCCAGGATTCAGGATCCAGGATTCAGGATCCAGGATTCAGGATTCAGGATTCAGGATCCAGGATTCAGGATCCAGGATTCAGGATCCAGGATTCAGGATCCAGGATCCAGGATCCAGGATTCAGGATTCAGGATCCAGGATTCAGGATCCAAAATTCAGGATCCAGGATTCAGGATCCAGGATCCAAGATTCAGGATCCAGGATCCTGGATCCGGATTCAGAATCCTGGTCCAGAATCCAGGATCCATGATTCAGGATCCAGGATCCGGGATTCAGGATCCAGGATCCGGGATTCAGGATCCGGGATTCAGGATCCAGGATCCGGGAATCAGGATCCTGGATCCTGATTCGGCGATTCGGTGATTCGGCGATTTCCAATCGGACAAAGAGCGTTATTCCGTCTCGGATGCATTAATCTCCTATATTCTGCTATTTTGGAGCATCGACCACCGTTTAGCGCGATCTCGGGCCGTTTTCGCGAGCTATAAGCACGATTTCCCCTTCTCAGTGATTCGGCGATTTCCAATCGGACGAAGAGCGTTATTCCGTCTTCAATGAATGAGTCTCATGTATTCTGGTATTTTGAAGCATCGAAACCCGTTTGGCGCGACATGGGGTCAGTTTCAGCGAGCTATAAGCACGATTTCCCGTTTTCGGTGATTCAGCGATTTACAAATCACGTCGCTCCTGGATCCTGGATCCTGGATCCTGGATCCTGGATCCTGGATCCTGAATCCTGGATCCTGAATCCTGAACCCTGGATGCTGGATCCTGGATCCTGGACCCAAACAGGTTCAGATGCATAAAAATACCAGAATACATGAGAATCATGCATTGCAGACGAAATAACGCTCTTTGTCCGATTGGAAATCGCCGATATACCAAAAACGAGAATTGGAGCTTGTAGCTCGCTGAAACGCCCCGGGTCGCGCTGCTTAACGTGTTCAGATGCTTCAAAATCTCAAAATACATGAGATTCATTCATCAAAATACAGGATCCAGGATTCAGGATCCAGGATGCAGGATGCAGGGTTCAGGATCCAGGATGCAGGATTCAGGATCCAGGATCCAGGATCCAGGATCCAAGATTCAGGATCCAGGATCCAGGATCCAGGATCCAGGATCCGGATTCAGGATCCAGGATCCGGGATTCAGGATTCAGGATTCAGGATCCAGGATCCAGGATTCAGGATCCAGGATTCAGGATCCAGGATTCAGGATCCAGGATTCAGGATCCAGGATTCAGGATCCAGGATTCAGGATCCAGGATTCAGGATCCAGGATTCAGGATCCAGGATTCAGGATCCAGGATTCACGATCCAGGATTCAGGATCCAGGATCCAAGATTCAGGATCCTGGTCCAGAATCCAGGTCCAGAATCCAGGTCCAGAATCCAGGTCCAGAATCCAGGATCCATGATTCAGGATCCAGGATTCAGGATCCAGGATCCGGGATGCAGGATCCGGGATTCAGGATCCTGAATCCCGGATCCCGGATCCTGGATCCTGGATCCTGAATCCTGGATCCTGAATCATGGATCCTGGATTCTGGACCTGGATTCTGGACCTGGATTCTGGACCTGGATCCCGGATCCTGGATCCTGAATCCCGGATCCTGAATCCCGGATCCGGGATTCCCCGGATCCCCCCTCATGTATTCTGGTATTTTTATGCATCTGAACCTGTTTGGGTCCAGGATCCAGGATCCAGGATCCAGCATCCAGGGTTCAGGATCCAGGATGCAGGATGCAGGATCCAGGATCCAGGATTCAGGATCCAGGATCCAGGATTCAGGATCCAGGATTCAGGATCCAGGATCCAGCATTCAGGATCCAGGATTCAGGATCCAGGATTCAGGATCCAGGATTCAGGATTCAGGATCCAGGATTCAGGATCCAGGATTCAGGATCCAGGATTCAGGATCCAGGATTCAGGATCCAGGATTCAGGATCCAGGATTCAGGATCCAGGATTCAGGATCCAGGATTCAGGATCCAGGATACAGGATCCAGGATTCAGGATCCAGGATTCAGGATTCAGGATCCAGGATCCAGGATTCAGGATCCAGGATTCAGGATCCAGGATCCAGGATTCAGGATCCAGGATCCAGGATTCAGGATCCAGGATTCAGGATCCAGGATTCAGGATCCAGGATTCAGGATCCAGGATTCAGGATCCAGGATTCAGGATCCAGGATTCACGATCCAGGATTCAGGATCCAGGATCCAAGATTCAGGATCCTGGTCCAGAATCCAGGTCCAGAATCCAGGTCCAGAATCCAGGATCCATGATTCAGGATCCAGGATTCAGGATCCAGGATCCGGGATGCAGGATCCTGGATCCTGAATCCTGGATCCTGAATCATGGATCCTGGATTCTGGACCTGGATTCTGGACCTGGATTCTGGACCTGGATTCTGGACCTGGATTCTGGACCTGGATTCTGGACCTGGATCCCGGATCCTGGATCCTGAATCCCGGATCCTGAATCCCGGATCCGGGATTCCCCGGATCCCCCCTCATGTATTCTGGTATTTTTATGCATCTGAACCTGTTTGGGTCCAGGATCCAGGATCCAGGATCCAGCATCCAGGGTTCAGGATCCAGGATGCAGGATTCAGGATCCAGGATCCAGGATTCAGGATCCAGGATCCAGGATTCAGGATCCAGGATTCAGGATCCAGGATCCAGGATTCAGGATCCAGGATTCAGGATCCAGGATTCAGGATCCAGGATTCAGGATCCAGGATTCAGGATCCAGGATTCAGGATTCAGGATTCAGGATTCAGGATCCAGGATCCAGGTCTAGAATCCAGGATCCATGATTCAGGATCCAGGATTCAGGATCCAGGATTCAGGATCCAGGATTCAGGATCCAGGATTCAGGATCCAGGATTCAGGATCCAGGATTCAGGATCCAGGATTCAGGATCCAGGATTCAGGATCCAGGATTCAGGATTCAGGATTCAGGATCCAGGAGCCAGGATCCGGATTCAGGATCCAGGATCCAGGATCCAGGATACAGGATCCAGGATTCAGGATCCAGGATTCAGGAATCAGGATTCAGGATCCAGGATTCAGGATCCAGGATTCAGGATCCAGGATTCAGGATCCAGGATTCAGGATCCAGGATTCAGGATCCAAAATTCAGGATCCAGGATTCAGGATCCAGGATTCAGGATCCAGGATCCAAGATTCAGGATCCAGGATCCTGGATCCTGATTCAGAATCCAGGTCCAGAATCCAGGATCCATGATTCAGGATCCAGGATCCAGGATTCAGGATCCAGGATCCGGGATGCAGGATCCGGGATTCAGGATCCAGGATCCGGGATCCGGGATTCAGGATCCAGGATCCGGGATCCGGGATTCAGGATCCAGGATCCGGGATCCGGGATTCAGGATCCAGGATCCAGGATCCGGGATTCAGGAACCAGGATCCGGATTCAGGATCCAGGATCCGGGATTCAGGATCCAGGATTCAGGATCCAGGATTCAGGATCCAGGATTCAGGATCCAGGATTCAGGATCCAGGATTCAGGATCCAGGATTCAGGATCCAGGATTCAGGATCCAGGATTCAGGATCCAGTATTCAGGATCCAGGATCCAAGATTCAGGATCCAGGATCCAGGATCCAGGATCCAAGATTCAGGATCCAGGATCCTGGATCCGGATTCAGAATCCAGGTCCAGAATCCAGGATCCAGGATCCGGGATCCGGGATTCAGGATCCAGGATCCAGGATCCGGGATTCAGGATCGGGGATTCAGGACCCAGGATCCAGGATCCGGGATTCAGGATCCAGGATCCAGGATCCAGGTCCAGAATCCAGGATCCAGGTCCAGGATCCAGGTCCAGAATCCAGGATCCATGATTCAGGATCCAGGATTCAGGATCCAGGATTCAGGATTCAGGATCCAGGATTCAGGATCCAGGATTCAGGATCCAGAATTCAGGATCCAGGATTCAGGATCCGGGATTCAGGATCCAGGATCCAGGATCCAGGTCCAGAATCCAGGATCCAGGTCTAGAATCCAGGATCCATGATTCAGGATCCAGGATTCAGGATCCAGGATTCAGGATCCAGGATTCAGGATCCAGGATTCAGGATCCAGGATTCAGGATCCGGGATTCAGGATCCAGGATTCAGGATCCAGTATTCAGGATCCAGGAGCCAGGATCCGGATTCAGGATCCAGGATCCAGGATTCAGGATCCAGGATTCAGGATTCAGAATCCAGGATCCGGAATCCGGGATTCAGGATCCAGGATCCTGGATCCTGGATCCTGGATCCTGGATCCTGAATCCGGATCCTGGCTCCTGGATCCTGAATACTGGATCCTGAATCCTGGATCCTGAATCCCGGATCCTGAATCCTGGATCCTGAATCCTGGATCCTGAATCCTGGATCCTGAATCCTGGATCCTGAATCCTGGATCCTGAATCATGGATCCTGGATTCTAGACCTGGATCCTGGATTCTGGACCTGGATCCTGGATCCTGGATCCTGAATCCCGGATCCTGAATCCTGGATCCTGAATTCTGGATCCTGAATCCTGGATCCTGAATCCTGGATCCTGAATCCTGAATCCTGGATCCTGAATCCTGGATCCTGAATCATGGATCCTGGATTCTGGACCTGGATCCTGGACCTGGATCCTGGATTCTGGACCTGGATCCTGGATCCTGGATCCTGAATCCCGGATCCTGGATCCTGGGTCCTGAATCCCGGATCCTGAATCCCGGATCCTGGATCCTGGATCCTGAATCCCGGATCCCGGATCCTGGATCCTGGATTCTGGACCTGGATTCTGAATCCGGATCCAGGATCCTGGATCCTGAATCTTGGATCCTGGATCCTGGATCCTGGATCCTGAATCTTGGATCCTGGATCCTGAATACTGGATCCTGAATCCTGGATCCTGAATCCTGGATCCTGAATCCTGGATCCTGAATCCTGGATCCTGAATCCTGGATCCTGAATCCTGGATCCTGAATCCCGGATCCTGGATCCTGAATCCGGATCCTGGTTCCTGAATCCCGGATCCTGGATCCTGGATCCTGAATCCCGGATCCCGGATCCTGGATCCTGAATCCCGGATCCCGGATCCTGGATCCTGAATCCCGGATCCCGGATCCTGGATCCTGAATCCCGGATCCTGCATCCCGGATCCTGGATCCTGAATCCTGGATCCTGGATCCTGAATCATGGATCCTGGATTCTGGACCTGGATTCTGAATCAGGATCCAGGATCCTGGATCCTGAATCTTGGATCCTGGATCCTGAATCCTGGATCCTGAATCCTGGATCCTGAATTTTGGATCCTGAATCCTGGATCCTGAATCCTGGATCCTGGATCCTGGATCCTGAATCCTGGATCCTGAATCCTGGATCCTGAATCCTGAATCCTGGATCCTGAATCCTGGATCCTGAATCCTGGATCCTGAATCCTGGATCCTGAACCCTGGATGCTGGATCCTGGATCCTGGATCCTGGACCCAAACAGGTTCAGATGCATAAAAATACCAGAATACATGAGAATCATGCATTGCAGACGAAATAACGCTCTTTGTCCGATTGGAAATCGCCGAATCACCGAATCGCCGAATCAGGATCCTGGATCCTGAATCCCGGATCCTGGATCCTGAATCCCGGATCCTGGATCCTGGATCCTGAATCCCGGATCCCGGATCCTGGATCCTGAATCCCGGATCCTGAATCCCGGATCCTGAATCCCGGATCCTGCATCCCGGATCCTGGATCCTGAATCCTGGATCCTGAATCATGGATCCTGGATTCTGGACCTGGATTCTGAATCCGGATCCAGGATCCTGGATCCTGAATCTTGGATCCTGGATCCTGAATCCTGGATCCTGAATCCTGGATCCTGAATTTTGGATCCTGTATCCTGAATCCTGGATCCTGGATCCTGGATCCTGAATCATGGATCCCGGATCCCGGATCCTGGATCCTGAATCCCGGATCCCGGATCCTGGATCCTGAATCCCGGATCCTGCATCCCGGATCCTGGATCCTGAATCCTGGATCCTGGATCCTGAATCATGGATCCTGGATTCTGGACCTGGATTCTGAATCAGGATCCAGGATCCTGGATCCTGAATCTTGGATCCTGGATCCTGAATCCTGGATCCTGAATCCTGGATCCTGAATTTTGGATCCTGAATCCTGGATCCTGAATCCTGGATCCTGAATCCTGGATCCTGAATCCTGGATCCTGAATCCTGGATCCTGAATCCTGGATCCTGAATCCTGGATCCTGAATCCTGGATCCTGAACCCTGGATGCTGGATCCTGGATCCTGGATCCTGGACCCAAACAGGTTCAGATGCATAAAAATACCAGAATACATGAGAATCATGCATTGCAGACGAAATAACGCTCTTTGTCCGATTGGAAATCGCCGAATCACCGAATCGCCGAATCAGGATCCTGGATCCTGAATCCCGGATCCTGGATCCTGAATCCCGGATCCTGGATCCTGGATCCTGAATCCCGGATCCCGGATCCTGGATCCTGAATCCCGGATCCTGAATCCCGGATCCTGCATCCCGGATCCTGGATCCTGAATCCTGGATCCTGAATCATGGATCCTGGATTCTGGACCTGGATTCTGAATCCGGATCCAGGATCCTGGATCCTGAATCTTGGATCCTGGATCCTGAATCCTGGATCCTGAATCCTGGATCCTGAATTTTGGATCCTGAATCCTGAATCCTGGATCCTGGATCCTGGATCCTGAATCATGGATCCTGGATTCTGGACCTGGATCCTGGATTCTGGACCTGGATCCTGGATCCTGGATCCTGAATCCCGGATCCTGGATCCTGGATCCTGGATCCTGGATCCTGGATCCTGAATCATGGATCCAGGTCCAGAATCCAGGATCCAGGATTCAGGATCCAGGATCCAGGATCCAGGATTCAGGATCCAGGATCCAGGATCCAGGATTCAGGATCCAGGATTCAGGATCCAGGATTCAGGATTCAGGATCCTGGATCCGGATTCAGAATCCAGGATCCTGAATCCAGGATCCATGATTCAGGATCCAGGATCCAGGATTCAGGATCCAGGATCCGGGATGCAGGATCCGGGATTCAGGATCCAGGATCCGGGATCCGGGATTCAGGATCCAGGATCCGGGATCCGGGATACAGGATCCAGGATCCAGGATCCGGGATTCAGGAACCAGGATCCGGATTCAGGATCCAGGATCCGGGATTCAGGATCCAGGATTCAGGATCCAGGATTCAGGATCCAGGATTCAGGATCCAGGATTCAGGATCCAGGATTCAGGATCCAGGATTCAGGATCCAGGATTCAGGATCCAGGATTCAGGATCCAGGATTCAGGATCCAGGATTCAGGATCCAGGATTCAGGATCCAAGATCCAAGATTCAGGATCCAGGATCCAGGATCCGGATTCAGGATCCTGGACCCAAACAGGTTCAGATGCATAAAAATACCAGAATACATGAGAATCATGCATTGCAGACGAAATAACGCTCTTTGTCCGATTGGAAATCGCCGAATCACCGAATCGCCGAATCAGGATCCTGGATCCTGAATCCCGGATCCTGGACCCTGAATCCCGGATCCTGGATCCTGGATCCTGAATCCCGGATCCCGGATCCTGGATCCTGAATCCCGGATCCTGCATCCCGGATCCTGGATCCTGAATCCTGGATCCTGAATCATGGATCCTGGATTCTGGACCTGGATTCTGAATCCGGATCCAGGATCCTGGATCCTGAATCTTGGATCCTGGATCCTGAATCCTGGATCCTGAATCCTGGATCCTGAATTTTGGATCCTGAATCCTGAATCCTGGATCCTGGATCCTGGATCCTGAATCATGGATCCTGGATTCTGGACCTGGATCCTGGATTCTGGACCTGGATCCTGGATCCTGGATCCTGAATCCCGGATCCTGGATCCTGGATCCTGGATCCTGGATCCTGGATCCTGAATCCTGGATCCTGAATCATGGATCCAGGTCCAGAATCCAGGATCCAGGATTCAGGATCCAGGATCCAGGATCCAGGATTCAGGATCCAGGATCCAGGATCCAGGATTCAGGATCCAGGATTCAGGATCCAGGATTCAGGATTCAGGATCCTGGATCCGGATTCAGAATCCAGGTCCAGAATCCAGGATCCATGATTCAGGATCCAGGATCCAGGATTCAGGATCCAGGATCCAGGATTCAGGATCCAGGATTCAGGATCCAGGATCCGGGATGCAGGATCCGGGATTCAGGATCCAGGATCCGGGATCCGGGATTCAGGATCCAGGATCCGGGATCCGGGATACAGGATCCAGGATCCAGGATCCGGGATTCAGGAACCAGGATCCGGGATCCGGGATACAGGATCCAGGATCCAGGATCCGGGATTCAGGAACCAGGATCCGGATTCAGGATCCAGGATCCGGATTCAGGATCCAGGATCCGGGATTCAGGATCCAGGATTCAGGATCCAGGATTCAGGATCCAGGATTCAGGATCCAGGATTCAGGATCCAGGATTCAGGATCCAGGATTCAGGATCCAGGATTCAGGATCCAGGATTCAGGATCCAGGATTCAGGATCCAGGATTCAGGATCCAGGATTCAGGATCCAGGATTCAGGATCCAGGATTCAGGATCCAGGATTCAGGATCCAGGATTCAGGATCCAAGATCCAAGATTCAGGATCCAGGATCCAGGATCCGGATTCAGGATCCAGGAGCCAGGATCCGGATTCAGGATCCAGGATCCAGGATCCAGGATCCAGGATCCAGGATCCAGGATTCAGGATCCAGGATTCAGGATTCAGGATTCAGGATTCAGAATCCAGGATCCGGAATCCGGATCCTGGTTCCTGAATCCCGGATCCTGGATCCTGGATCCTGTATCCCGGATCCCGGATCCTGGATCCTGAATCCCGGATCCCGGATCCTGGATCCTGAATCCCGGATCCCGGATCCTGGATCCTGAATCCCGGATCCTGCATCCCGGATCCTGGATCCTGAATCCTGGATCCTGGATCCTGGATCCTGAATCATGGATCCTGGATTCTGGACCTGGATTCTGAATCCTGGATCCTGAATTTTGGATCCTGAATCCTGAATCCTGGATCCTGGATCCTGGATCCTGAATCATGGATCCTGGATTCTGGACCTGGATCCTGGATTCTGGACCTGGATCCTGGATCCTGGATCCTGAATCCCGGATCCTGGATCCTGGATCCTGGATCCTGGATCCTGGATCCTGAATCATGGATCCAGGTCCAGAATCCAGGATCCAGGATTCAGGATCCAGGATCCAGGATCCAGGATTCAGGATCCAGGATCCAGGATCCAGGATTCAGGATCCAGGATTCAGGATCCAGGATTCAGGATTCAGGATCCTGGATCCGGATTCAGAATCCAGGATCCTGAATCCAGGATCCATGATTCAGGATCCAGGATCCAGGATTCAGGATCCAGGATCCGGGATGCAGGATCCGGGATTCAGGATCCAGGATCCGGGATCCGGGATTCAGGATCCAGGATCCGGGATCCGGGATACAGGATCCAGGATCCAGGATCCGGGATTCAGGAACCAGGATCCGGATTCAGGATCCAGGATCCGGGATTCAGGATCCAGGATTCAGGATCCAGGATTCAGGATCCAGGATTCAGGATCCAGGATTCAGGATCCAGGATTCAGGATCCAGGATTCAGGATCCAGGAGTCAGGATCCAGGATTCAGGATCCAGGATTCAGGATCCAGGATTCAGGATCCAGGATTCAGGATCCAAGATCCAAGATTCAGGATCCAGGATCCAGGATCCGGATTCAGGATCCTGGACCCAAACAGGTTCAGATGCATAAAAATACCAGAATACATGAGAATCATGCATTGCAGACGAAATAACGCTCTTTGTCCGATTGGAAATCGCCGAATCACCGAATCGCCGAATCAGGATCCTGGATCCTGAATCCCGGATCCTGGACCCTGAATCCCGGATCCTGGATCCTGGATCCTGAATCCCGGATCCCGGATCCTGGATCCTGAATCCCGGATCCTGCATCCCGGATCCTGGATCCTGAATCCTGGATCCTGAATCATGGATCCTGGATTCTGGACCTGGATTCTGAATCCGGATCCAGGATCCTGGATCCTGAATCTTGGATCCTGGATCCTGAATCCTGGATCCTGAATCCTGGATCCTGAATTTTGGATCCTGAATCCTGAATCCTGGATCCTGGATCCTGGATCCTGAATCATGGATCCTGGATTCTGGACCTGGATCCTGGATTCTGGACCTGGATCCTGGATCCTGGATCCTGAATCCCGGATCCTGGATCCTGGATCCTGGATCCTGGATCCTGGATCCTGAATCCTGGATCCTGAATCATGGATCCAGGTCCAGAATCCAGGATCCAGGATTCAGGATCCAGGATCCAGGATCCAGGATTCAGGATCCAGGATCCAGGATCCAGGATTCAGGATCCAGGATTCAGGATCCAGGATTCAGGATTCAGGATCCTGGATCCGGATTCAGAATCCAGGTCCAGAATCCAGGATCCATGATTCAGGATCCAGGATCCAGGATTCAGGATCCAGGATCCAGGATTCAGGATCCAGGATTCAGGATCCAGGATCCGGGATGCAGGATCCGGGATTCAGGATCCAGGATCCGGGATCCGGGATTCAGGATCCAGGATCCGGGATCCGGGATACAGGATCCAGGATCCAGGATCCGGGATTCAGGAACCAGGATCCGGGATCCGGGATACAGGATCCAGGATCCAGGATCCGGGATTCAGGAACCAGGATCCGGATTCAGGATCCAGGATCCGGATTCAGGATCCAGGATCCGGGATTCAGGATCCAGGATTCAGGATCCAGGATTCAGGATCCAGGATTCAGGATCCAGGATTCAGGATCCAGGATTCAGGATCCAGGATTCAGGATCCAGGATTCAGGATCCAGGATTCAGGATCCAGGATTCAGGATCCAGGATTCAGGATCCAGGATTCAGGATCCAGGATTCAGGATCCAGGATTCAGGATCCAGGATTCAGGATCCAGGATTCAGGATCCAAGATCCAAGATTCAGGATCCAGGATCCAGGATCCGGATTCAGGATCCAGGAGCCAGGATCCGGATTCAGGATCCAGGATCCAGGATCCAGGATCCAGGATCCAGGATCCAGGATCCAGGATTCAGGATCCAGGATTCAGGATTCAGGATTCAGGATTCAGAATCCAGGATCCGGAATCCGGATCCTGGTTCCTGAATCCCGGATCCTGGATCCTGGATCCTGTATCCCGGATCCCGGATCCTGGATCCTGAATCCCGGATCCCGGATCCTGGATCCTGAATCCCGGATCCCGGATCCTGGATCCTGAATCCCGGATCCTGCATCCCGGATCCTGGATCCTGAATCCTGGATCCTGGATCCTGGATCCTGAATCATGGATCCTGGATTCTGGACCTGGATTCTGAATCCGGATCCAGGATCCTGAATCCTGAATCCTGGATCCTGAATCCTGGATCCTGAATCCTGGATCCTGGATCCTGGATCCTGAATCCTGAATCCTGGATCCTGGATTCTGGACCTGGATCCATGATTCAGGATCCAGGATTCAGGATCCAGGATCCAGGGTCCAGGATTCAGGACCCAGGATCCAGGATCCAGGATCCAGGATCCAGGATCCGGGATTCAGGATCCAGGATCCAGGATCCAGGATCCAGGTCCAGAATCCAGGATCCAGGTCCAGAATCCAGGATCCATGATTCAGGATCCAGGATCCATGATTCAGGATCCAGGATCCAGGATCCAGGATTCAGGATTCAGGATCCAAAATTCAGGATCCAGGATTCAGGATCCAGGATCCAAGATTCAGGATCCAGGATCCTGGATCCGGATTCAGAATCCAGGTCCAGAATCCAGGATCCATGATTCAGGATCCAGGATTCAGGATCCAGGATCCGGGATGCAGGATCCGGGATTCAGGATCCAGGATCCGGGATCCGGGATTCAGGATCCAGGATCCAGGATCCGGGATTCAGGATCCAGGATCCGGGATTCAGGATCCAGGATCCTGATTCGGCGATTCGGTGATTCGGCGATTTCCAATCGGACAAAGAGCGTTATTTCGTCTGCAATGCATGATTCTCATGTATTCTGGTATTTTTATGCATCTGAACCTGTTTGGGTCCAGGATCCAGGATCCAGGATCCAGCATCCAGGGTTCAGGATCCAGGATTCAGGATCCAGGATTCAGGATCCAGGATTCAGGATCCAGGATTCAGGATCCAGGATTCAGGATCCAGGATTCAGGATCCAGGATTCAGGATCCAGGATTCAGGATCCAAAATTCAGGATCCAGGATTCAGGATCCAGGATTCAGGATCCAGGATCCAAGATTCAGGATCCAGGATCCTGGATCCTGATTCAGAATCCAGGTCCAGAATCCAGGATCCATGATTCAGGATCCAGGATCCAGGATTCAGGATCCAGGATCCGGGATGCAGGATCCGGGATGCAGGATCCGGGATTCAGGATCCAGGATCCGGGATCCGGGATTCAGGATCCAGGATCCGGGATCCGGGATTCAGGATCCAGGATCCGGGATCCGGGATTCAGGATCCAGGATCCAGGATCCGGGATCCGGGATTCAGGATCCAGGATCCAGGATCCGGGATTCAGGAACCAGGATCCGGATTCAGGATCCAGGATCCGGGATTCAGGATCCAGGATTCAGGATCCAGGATTCAGGATCCAGGATTCAGGATCCAGGATTCAGGATCCAGGATTCAGGATCCAGTATTCAGGATCCAGGATCCAAGATTCAGGATCCAGGATCCAGGATCCAGGATCCAAGATTCAGGATCCAGGATCCTGGATCCGGATTCAGAATCCAGGTCCAGAATCCAGGATCCAGGATCCGGGATCCGGGATTCAGGATCCAGGATCCAGGATCCGGGATTCAGGATCCGGGATTCAGGACCCAGGATCCAGGATCCGGGATTCAGGATCCAGGATCCAGGATCCAGGTCCAGAATCCAGGATCCAGGTCAAGGATCCAGGTCCAGAATCCAGGATCCATGATTCAGGATCCAGGATTCAGGATCCAGGATTCAGGATCCAGGATTCAGGATCCAGGATTCAGGATCCAGGATTCAGGATCCAGGATCCTGCATCCCGGATCCTGGATCTTGAATCCGGATCCTTGATCCTGGATCCTGGATCCTGGATCCTGAATCCGGATCCTGGCTCCTGGATTCTGAATCCGGATCCTGGATCCTGAATCCTAAATCTTGGATCTTGGATCCTGGATCCTGGATCCTGAATCGTGGATCCAGAATCGTGGATCCTGGATCCTGAATCTTGGAGATTCTACTGTCTACAAGTGCGTAGAAAGTAGCGAACTGGAATATTTTCACCATTAAACGATAGTATTGCGCTGCAAACATCGCGAAACGCAATACTATTGGTCGCCATTGTTGATGATGATGTATTGTGTGATTATTTATTGTGTTTGATCAATTTTTTTAAATTGTGTACTAATTGTAAGTTTGAATTTTGTATTATAATTAATTTAATTTTTTTTTTATTATTTTTTTTTTTAATGCATTTGCTAAAATATTTGATCGAATATGTGAAAAAAAGAATGGATTGAATTGAAAACTGACGTAATTTAATATTCACACAAAAAAGAAAACTTTGGCAAAGGGCCCAATGAAAATAAAATTCGAAGTTATACAAGAATAAATGTAGTTAAATGAAGAGAAAAAAAAGGTTTGTTAATGTTCAAAAAGGTTTGAAAATTCTATTCGAAGTTTAGGCTGCGGCCGTTACAAATGTTTATTTGTAACGGCCAACGGTAACAAAAAAAGGTTTGTTAATGTTCAAAAAGGTTTGAAAATTCTATTCGAAGTTTAGGCTGCGGCCGTTACAAATGTTTATTTTCGCTCTGTCTCTCTCGCTCCACTGCTCGGCGTTCTCAGAACGTTCGTGGCCGCCAGCATACATTGTTAGATGAAGCGAACTACAAATACATTCTTTGCGGTCGTTTCCCGGCCAATAGTAAAATTGGATATAACTACTATTGTGGAAGCCAATAAACTTCATAACAATAATTGTGATCATTATTAATTAATCAGGAGGTATATTTAAATAGAAAACGCTATTGCGCCACTAGTAAACAGGCTCGATATTTCAATGTCTTGAAGTAGTCGGTGCAGCGCAGTGGCTATGCTTCCGACTGTCTCGCGGCCGTCCTGGGTTCGATTCCCAATTACATCCTTTTTTTGTAATTATTTTTTTTTTTTTTAGTACAGCTTAACTACAAATGTTATTTGAGTAAACGATAGTTAAATAAAGTGACAATTTTTTCTTTTGCAGAAATGCATTTTCTATTTTTTCAATTATTTACCAACGTTTTGTCGATTTTACTACCTCCGCTTACGTGTGAAATTGCCTAACTAATTAAATTTTATAAAGGTCTTTGAAAAGTACATTTAAAAAAAAGCTGTCATGTACTCAATTATTGTTTTCTCTAATAAACATGTGCAGTCAAGTTACAGAGTTGCAGAAAAAAAAAGTGGACAGAAAGTTGGCCGAATGGGATTTGAACCCGACCGACAGTATAATTCGCATCAAAGTATGTATATTGCACTATTGTGGTATGGCTGTCTATCCACCGTTAGCGCCAGTCGTGCTGACTTGTGACGAGCGCTCGCTCGCACGAATTCCCCACTCATGGCGGCGCGATAATTCGAATACAAACTGTATCATTTTAATAAGTAAATCATAGACATACGATATTTTCTCTCTTTACAGGCTCCTCTCTCTATCTCTCTACATGGTAAGATAATGATAAACTTTCAGAATATTTTGAGTAAGTGCCGGCGAAACGAACGTGACTCCAAAGCATAGAAAAAGATTAACATTTACAACTCTCTAAAAGAAAGTTTTCCAGACCCTCGTCTCGAGTAGGGTTTCTTATTTGGTTCTTCAAACCCTTGAAAAGGCAGTTAAAATAAAAATGAATAGAGATCGTTGGTTTTTCCACACCGGACATGGGTGACCATGTGCACGCCTCAGCCGGGCACCAAATGTTTTGGCATAGTCCGTTCAAGGGTAGACGCATCGAGAAGACAAAGGCGAGTTTTTCTATACACGTAGTAAAACCCTTGACGCGACGCGTTGCCGGGTAGGCCTCGCCCGCGCGAGGAAAGTTAGGTACCGCGCGGGCGGCACCCCGCTCAACCAATCAACGCCTAAGTCACTGATTCTACCCCCAATTATTCTTGTATAAAATCTTCTATCTTAAAAATAACGAAAAACTCGGGACGCTTCGAGTTGCATCGTTTGGCAGGCAGTCTGATCTCCGAATTCGCACTGTTAAC
The DNA here is from genome assembly GCA_917499995.1 of Ichneumon xanthorius. Taxonomy (NCBI): domain Eukaryota; kingdom Metazoa; phylum Arthropoda; class Insecta; order Hymenoptera; family Ichneumonidae; genus Ichneumon; species Ichneumon xanthorius. The sequence goes on along the minus strand of CAKJTD010000080.1, from coordinate 74,515 downwards.
TTCGTTCTTCGAAACACAAGTTTAACTAGCGATATCTCGTCGCGTTTAGTAAAGTTATATTGAGATTATGGATAATAGTTTAAGTGATGTACCAACAAGGAAAGTTTACTAATTTGGTTTTAAATATAGTATAAATAATGTATAATGATTCAAATGATGTATTGTGAAGAAAAGTTTACCAAACGGTTTTGAAATATTAAAGTGCAACATCTTAACATCGTAAACCACGTTTCTTTATTCAAAGTGATCAATTCAAAACAATCCACAACCTCCCGGGCTTTAGAGTCGAATTTCTATTCGTTTAGCGGCAACGAATCAGCGTTCGAGTCCACAAGAAAAAGAAGTGACGGTACCCGACCTGCCGGTCGGCCCGTAACAGACTCCATCGCATAGCAGTGGCTCTCACGTGCACGAAACGTATTTCGTCCGCTGGCCCGTGAGGACCCTACCCACTAGCGACCTCTAGCGGGGCACTCGCGCGGACGGCCTGGAGCGAGTCATGGCTATGTACAGCCAAAATTTCTTCGCATGTATTACGATTACTTCGCATGTATTACGATTACTTCGGAACAACTTTTTTCCGCATCTATATTCCAAATCGGTATGGAAAAGGATGTACCGTGTATAATTTTGTGCTGCCTAGCCAATGTTTCTTTCCGTTTTGGCATATTTATACATGCATCGACACAATCTCGATTTTTCCATTACAGAAATCTGCGGGTCATAGATCTGCAATTTTTTTTTCGAAATCGTGAAATCCGAAAGAAACATTGGCGAGGTTCACATTTTTGGAGTCTGTTGTTAAAATTTCGTTACATTCTGTTCAGTAAACTACGAGAAAAGTTTTTCGAAACTTTTCATGTACCAGCTGGCGCGTTGCACATGCTCTTAAGGATAAAGATTTAGTTCAGATCGGGATTCTCGAATCTATTCGGTGGAGAGAATCTCGAAGAAATGAGAAACACGAATAGAGGAGAGCCCGACGAGATTTCGTCACGAATACGCCAAAGTCCGGTGCAAACCCGGCACTCTGCTTAGGTGAAAATACAGGACGTTGGAGAACAGGCGGAGGTTTTAGTTCAGTCCGGGCAAGGTTGGAACCCCTTGTGCTGTGTTTTAGGTTAGAGAGAGAGCCTTGTTTTCACGTCCTGAATTTGGAGTAGCGATCGCGAAGATTCTCAAAGTTACCGCGTTACAGTTTCGGTTCCCGATTAAATGACGCTCTGGAATAGTTTGAGAGGGCAGTAGCTATCGACTAAGGATATCGCAATAATCATAACGTTTCGTTAGAATATTTTCGTAGGCTTATCAGTCTACCGGGAGTCGTCCTCGAGGCTGCTCGGACCTCTCTCGTGCTCCCAATGTTTACGGTTTCGGCCTATTGTCTCACGCTGAGTCAGTCGTTCTCGCTCGCGTTACCGTAGACTCCGGTTATCGCTCTCGCTCCGGTTCGTGTATCGCGCTCGCTACCTGTCGCTTTGCGCGTTCGCTAGTAGACTCGTGTGCTGTTTTTCGTGCGGATTCGTTTCCGAATAATTTGCCGATTTTTCTGTGATCGAGATGCGTTTTGGAGAACGCTCTTGAGGTGCAGCGATTGTGTTTAAGTTCTCGTGGCATCGTGAGATGCAGTTCCCGCATTGTATTGGATTAATTCATGCTGTTTCGGTGAGTTTTACTGTTCAAGTAATTGCTCGATCGAGTATGGATCCGTTCTCGTTACGCTCGCTCCGACCCTTCGGTCAGGTGAGCGCTCCCGATGCCCTAGTGTGCGATCCCGTGGCTTTACAGCCTACAAATTAATTGTTCCCGTTATTAAAATTTGAGATTCCGATATTTTCGATTCCGCGTTATTTTATTGGCAAAGGATCGCGACCCTTCTACCATAACCCGCATCCTGAGCAACCGTGCATTTCCGCAACCGTTCGCTTTCGCGAATGCATCGGCGTTAGTTCTCGTTACCGTCAAGTTCTCGTTTGTGTTATCGTGTGTTTTGTTCCGATTTCGTGTCTTCCCGTTGCGGAGGTCGGCCTGTTCCACCGACCTCCAGGTTAGTCCGGTTTGGCTATTCCGGCGAAACAAAATCAGCCCTGCGGAGGTCGGCCTGTTCCACCGACCTCCAGGTTAGTCCGGTTTGGCTATTCCGGCGAAACAAAATCAGCCCTTCGGAGGTCGACCGTTCCATCGACCTCCAGATTAGTCCGGCTTGGCGATTCCGGTGACACAGAAATCGACTCTGCGGAGGTCGGCCGTTCCACCGACCTCCAGTTTAGTCCGGTTGTTAATACCGGCGAAACAAAAATTAACTGGCGCCCACCGGGAGGTCGATGCATCCGTGCGGGCGGACGGCCGAAGGTGACGTAAGTTTCGGTTTCGCGTTTGGTGCTCCCTTTTTTTTTGAGCTTAGATTTAGTCTTGTTCCGTTTTTTTTGAGTTTTGAGTTCGCGATATCGAGGTAAAGAAAAATACGTCACGGTTTTGCGGTTACGGATGCTCCACGGCTATCGCTACAGATATAATTTTTTTCCTGCGGCTTTTGGGATGATAAAATTTTTTCCAGAGGCTTTTGCGGCTAAACGTGGGTTAGAACCGGCATAGCTATACTACTAAAACTCTTCATTCTATGCAACTATACAAGATTCATGCGTTTCTAGCAGCCAAACAAACCCCAAACGAATGCAAAATCGTTTCATAACGAAATCGCATATTTGAGTTTTGCGCTCGCTGAAGGTGTTCCAGCTCGTATTATTAGATCAAAAACCCTTCATTCTATGCAAATACACAAGATTCATGGGTTTCTAGCCGCCAAACAAGCCCCAAACGAATGCAAAGTCGCTGTATAACGAAATCGTATATTTGCGTTTTGCGCTCGCTGAAGGCGTTTCAGCTCGTATTATGAGATCAAAAACACTTCATTCTATGCAAATACACAAGATTCATGCGTTTCTAGCCGCCAAACAAGCCCCAAACGAATGCAAAGTAGCTTTATAATGAAATCGAACGATTGAGTTTTGCGCTCGCTGTAGGCGTTCCAGCTCGTATTATGGGATAAAAAACTCTGCATTCTATGCAAATACACAAGATTCATGCGTTTCTAGCCGCCAAACAAGCCCCAAACGAATGCAAAGTAGCTTTATAACGAAATCGAACGATTGAGTTTTGCGCTCGCTGTAGGCGTTACAGCTCGTATTATGGGATCAAAAACTCTTCATTCTATGCAAATACACAAGATTCATGTGTTTCTAGCCGCCAAACAAGCCCCAGACGAATGGAAAGTCGCTTTATAACGAAATCGCATATTTGAGTTTTACGCTCGCTGTAGGCGATCCAGCTCGTATTATGAGAACAAAAACCCTTCATACTATGCAAATACACAAGATTCATGCGCTTCTAGCCTCCAAACAAGCCCCAAACGAATGCAAAGTCGCTTTATAACGAAATCGAACGATTGAGTTTTGCGCTCGCTGTAGGCGTTCCAGCTCGTATTATGAGATCAAAAACCCTTCATTCTATGCAAATACACAAGATTCATGCGTTTCTAGACGCCAAACAAGCCCCAATCGAATGCAATGTCGGTTTACAACGAAATCGAACGATTGAGTTTTGCGCTCGCTGTAGGCGTTCCAGCTCGTAATGTGTGATCAAAAACCCTTCATTCTATGCAAATACACAAGATTCATTCGTTTCTAGCCGCCAAACAAGCCCCAAACGAATGCAAAGTCGCTTTATAACGAAATCGAACGATTGAGTTTTGCACTCGCTGTAGGCGTTCCAGCTATTATGGGATCAAAAACGCTTCATTATAAGCAAATACACAAGATTCATGCGTTTCTAGCCGCCAAACAAGCCCCAAACGAGTGCAAAGTCGTTTTATAACGAAATCGCATATTTGAGTTTTGCGCTCGCTGAAGGCGTTCCAGCTCGTATTATGACAACAAAAACCCTTCATTCTATGCAAATACACAAGATTCATGCGTTTCTAGCAGCCAAACAAGCCCCAATCGAATGCAAAGTCGCGTTATAACGAAATCGAACGATTGAGTTTTGCGCTCGCTGTAGGCGTTCCAGCTCGTATTATGGGATCAAAAACTCTTCATTATAAGCAAATACACAAGATTCATGCGTTTCCAGCCGCCAAACAAGCCCCAAACGAATGCAAAGTCGCTTTATAACGAAATCGAACGATTGAGTTTTGCGCTCGCTGTAGGCGTTCCAGCTCGTAATGTGTGATCAAAAACCCTTCATTCTATGCAAATACACAAGATTCATCCGTTTCTAGCCGCCAAACAAGCCCCAAACGAATGCAAAGTCGCTTTATAACGAAATCGAACGATTGAGTTTTGCGCTCGCTGTAGGCGTTCCAGCTCGTATTATGAGATCAAAAACCCTTCATTCTATGCAAATACACAAGATTCATGCGTTTCTAGGCGCCAAACAAGCCCCAAACGAATGCAAACTCGCTTTATAACGAAATCGAACGATTGAGTTTTGCGCTCGCCGTAGGCGTTCCAGCTCGTATTATGGGATCAAAAACTCTTCGTTCTAAGCAAATACACAAGATTCATGCGTTTCTAGCCGCCAAACAAGCCCCAAACGAATGCAAAGTCGCTTTATAACGAAATCGAACGATTGAGTTTTGCGCTCGCTGTAGGCGTTCCAGCTCGTATTATGGGATAAAAAACGCTGCATTCTATGCAAATACACAAGATTCATGCGTTTCTAGCCGCCAAACAAGCCCCAGACGAATGCAAAGTCACTTTATAACGAAATCGCATATTTGAGTTTTGCGCTCGCTGTAGGCGATCCAGCTCGTATTATGAGAACAAAAACCCTTCATTCTATGCAAATACACAAGATTCATGCGTTTCTAGGCGCCAAACAAGCCCCAAACGAATGCAAACTCGCTTTATAACGAAATCGAACGATTGAGTTTTGCGCTCGCTGTAGGCGTTCCAGCTCGTATTATGGGATCAAAAACTCTTCATTCTAAGCAAATACACAAGATTCATGCGTTTCTAGCCGCCAAACAAGCCCCAAACGAATGCAAAGTCGCTTTATAACGAAATCGAACGATTGAGTTTTGCGCTCGCTGTAGGCGTTCCAGCTCGTATTATGGGATAAAAAACGCTGCATTCTATGCAAATACACAAGATTCATGCGTTTCTAGCCTCCAAACAAGCCCCAGACGAATGCAAAGTCACTTTATAACGAAATCGCATATTTGAGTTTTGCGCTCGCTGTAGGCGATCCAGCTCGTATTATGAGAACAAAAGCCCTTCATACTATGCAAATACACAAGATTCATGCACTTCTAGCCTCCAAACAAGCCCCAAACGAATGCAAAGTCGCTTTATAAAGAAATCGAACGATTGAGTTTTGCGCTCGCTGTAGGCGTTCCAGCTCGTATTATGAGATCAAAAACCCTTCATTCTATGCAAATACACAAGATTCATGCGTTTCTAGCCGCCAAACAAGCTCCAATCGAATGCAATGTCGGTTTACAACGAAATCGAACGATTGAGTTTTGCACTCGCTGTAGGCGTTCCAGCTCGTATTATGGGATTGTTGTACCCGGGATAGGGTAGTAGCACCCTATTAGTAATACAACATAAATTAAGGAATATATTAATACGTCATTAATATATTCTTAATTTAATTAATATAATAATGTAGTAATATTAAATATTAACATTAAACATTATTATACGTTTTCGGGCAACAACATAATATTATACTATATTCGTATAATAGTATAATATTATAAAATAATCGTAATAATATACCATCGTATATTATAGTATTGTAGTATACATTCCAGTTCGGACGGCGGTGTCCGAAAAGTGGAGCAACTCCGGTTGCACAATATCGAGGTATGCAGCGGCACGCGACGAGCGCGCGTCGCTGCAACGAAATCGACAAAAAACCTGAGTCAGCCGTTAAGCAATCACGGGCGACTCGGTAATTAGAGCATCGACTCGAGAATCACCGAGTCACTTATGTCGAAATAAAAACATGCTCCAAATCCCGTTCTCGAAGAAGCGAGGATTTGGAAAGATAATGGTTTACAGAAATAAAGTAAACCATAAACATCTAAACAATATTAAGCTGACGCGCATGCTCTCTTATTCGTAAATAAGGGATCGAGAGCAGACACTCATCAGTCTCTTCGGAACTCCTGATTCTTACGGTTGACTATACGGATACACTTCGAGCACAGCTCAAACACGATAAGTGGGTCGCGTAATTGTAAACCCCTACCGTGAAAGATTAACGCCGGAGTGTCGTTAATCTAGAAAGTGTATCAAGCGTACAGAGTGTACCAGCAGTTGGTAATTCAAAGGACGTACGTAAGCATAACTAGAGCTTTAACCAATAAACGAAAGTAACAATGAATAACATATAAACAGCAATATCCAAACGATGGAATAATCAAACATTAATAATAAAACATCGAAAGATAAATTAATGGAGCATTGTTGGATAACATAAGGCAGCTCTGAGAGAGCTCTAACCAAGAAATAAGTCTACGTCGAGTTGAACGTAGTGCGGGCAAAAGGAGGGAACCTGAATCGAAGGTTCCTGATAAGCATTGTTATATAGCAAATATAACAATGCCTTACTAAACATATTAACTATCTAAATATCCTGTTTCACCGATATAAATTGTTAAATAAATATTGTTAATTGAATAAATCTATATTTGTACTTCACTTGGGTTCCAACCCTTTACTGAGCAAATCCCCAACCTTCCGAGCTAACGGCTCGCGCACAGACCTCAGATTAGCTACCTGAGTTTCTGCGGCATAACAGGATCAAAAACTCTTCATTCTAAGCAAATACACAAGATTCATGCGTTTCTAGCCGCCAAACAAGCCCCAATCAAATGCAATGTCGGTTTACAACGAAATCGAACGATTGAGTTTTGCGTTCGCTGTAGGCGTTCCAGCTCGTAATGTGTGATCAAAAACCCTTCATTCTATGCAAATACACAAGATTCATCCGTTTCTAGCCGCTAAACAAGCCCCAAACGAATGCACAGTCGCGTTATAACGAAATCGAACGATTGAGTTTTGCGCTCGCTGTTGGCGTTCCAGCTCGTATTATGGGATAAAAATCTCTTCATTCTATGCAAATACATAAGTTTCATGCGTTTCTAGCCGCAAACAAGCCCCAAACGAATACAAAGTCGCTTTATAACGAAATCGCAATTTGAGTTTTGCGCTCGCTGTAGGCGTTCCAGCTCGTATTATGAGATCAAAAACCCTTCATTCTATGCAAATACATAAGTTTCATGCGTTTCTAGCCGCAAACAATCCCCAAACGAATACAAAGTCGCTTTATAACTGTTAAGAGTAAGAGTTTAGCGCGTTGACTGTACTCGGGGGAAACTTGTGTCGACGACGGTACAGGAGCCAGGCGTCGGTATGCGCGCGCATGAGTGGTCTCGGGATCGGAGTCGGGATTGCTCGGGTGTGTTCGGGTGCTGTCTCTGGCACGGAAGCGAAGCGGCCATGCTTTCTAGTCTTGTCGGTACCTCTGCTGCGGTGCGAACGGACCACGAGGCTGCTGATGATAAATTCGAGGATGATGACGCAACAGCGAGGTTCATCATTATGTCGTCGTTGAGTGATGAACAGCAAGCTACGGTGCTGGCTCCGAGGACGGCGAAGCTGAAATGGGACAAGTTGTGTTCGTTGCACGAGCAGAAATCGGTTACGAACAAAGTCGGTCTTTTGAAAAGTTTTCTCGCGCTTCGGATGGAAGAAGGGGATACTGCCGATGCTGAACGATATCGGCTGGAAAGTTGATGATTGGTTGTTGATGGCTAAAATTTTGGACAGTTTGGCTCCAAGGTTGGACACATTTCAAATCGCGTGGGAGAGTGTTCATCCGGATTTACAAACTGTGGATACGCTAATCTCGAGACTCGTTCGTCAGGATGAGAAGTTGAGGAAGTGCGAGGAAACAGCGAGTGCGTTAGCCGCGGAAAAGAAGAAAGATGTGTCCAAGAAAAAGGAGCCGTTCAAGAAAAAAAACAAAAAATCAAAGGAAGACATTGTGTGCTATCGGTGCCGCGAAAAGGGGCATTTCGCGCGGGAATGCTCGAGTGGGCGCGAAAAGAAGGAGGACGGTTCGTCGTCACGTGACTGCGCGTTCGTCGCGGACAAAGAGAGCGAGATGAGTGCGGCCAGTGTTTCGGCGGGAGTCAGTGGTGACGCTATAAAAGAAATTCTGACAGCTGGTCAGAGCGAGGTGTGGCTTACCGACAGCGGCGCGTCGCGGCATTTTACTTATCGGCGGGAGTGGCTTACCGACTAGCGGGAGAATCGGAACGGAGAATCCATATCACTCGGTGATAACGGAGCGTGTGACGTTGTGGGGACGGGTACCGTATTGATTAAAAAGTTACTCGACGGTGTCTGGCGAGATGCGAGCATCGAAAATGTGCTTTATGTTCCAAAGTTGAGGAAAAATTTATTTTCGGTCGGTGTGTGTACGAACAACGGGTTCGAGGTCACGTTTCGAGGCAATCGAGTCACGATTATGCGCGATAGCATCGAGGTCGCGGCTGGTGTAAAACAAGTGAACGATATTTATCGAATGTTGTTCAAGGTCGTCAAGTCGGGAAGTGTCGAGGAAGCCAATGTGTCGGCAACGAACATAAGCGTGTGGCACGAGCGGCTCGGTCACGTGGGCAAACGTGCAATAAGTGAGCTCGTTAAAAAAGGACTTGTGACTGGTGTGAAGCTCACAGACATGAGTGACATTTTCTGCGAGCCATGCCAGTTGGGCAAAGCGCATCGGTTGGCGTTTCGACGTGAAGTGGAAAAGGTTTCGACCGTGCCGGGTGAAGTTGTGCATACGGACGTGTGCGGGCCGATGTCCGTGGAGTCGCTGGGCGGCACGAGATATTTTCTGACGTTTAAGGATGATGCAAGCGGGTTCCGTCACGTTTATTTTCTCAAACGAAAATCGGAGGTGTTTGAGAAATTTAAGCGTTTCGAGCGACTCATTGCAAACTAATTCGGTCGGGAAATGAGTGTTTTGCGATCTGACAACGGACTTGAGTTTTGCAACAAGGAAATGGATCGTTACTTGGCTTTGCGTGGGATTCGAAAAGAAAATACTGCACCGTACACTCAGCAGCAGAACGGAAAGGCCGAGCGAGATAATCGGACGATAGTTGAGAGTGCGCGAACAATGATCCTTGCAAAGGGTCTACCGAAAAATTTGTGGGCAGAGGCCGTAAATTGTGCGGTATATGTTCTCAACAGATCGGTGTGGGCGGGCAGCAAGACGCCGTACGAGATCTGGTTCGGGAAGAAGCCGAACATACAGCATCTTCGAGTGTTCGGGTCTGAAGCGTACGTTCATGTGCCGAAAATGTTTACGCGGAAGTTCGATGCTCGCGCGCGAAAGACGATTTTGGTCGGTTACGACGGTGTTTCGGCGAACTATCGGTTGTACGATCCTGTCTCGCACAAAGTGAGTGTATCAAGAGACGTTTATTTTCACGAGCGGATCGGTAAGGTCAAGGTTGATCTGACCGGTGAGGAAGACGTCGACGAAGTACTGCTTCTGGTGCCAGAGTCGGCCAAAGAAGAGGAAGTGATCGAGGTGTTGGACAAGACCGCTGAGGAGGACGTTCAGGTGGTTGCTGGTGGTGTCCAAGCAATTGTTCAGGACGGTCCGGTGGTCGGGACGCCTGTTGGCCGAGACCCAGGATTCACGCGGAATTTGCGAGATCGAGCGTCGCTTAGGAAGCCGGGACGTTTCGAGGTTGACGTTGCTGAATATATTATACCGAGCACGTATGTCGAGGCGACGAGTGGAAGCGATGCCGCGCAGTGGGCAGTCGCTATACGGAGCGAATTGGATTCGCACAAAGAAAACGGAACGTGGTCGGTTGTGTCACGGACTCCCGATATGAAGACGATCGATTCCCGCTGGGTATTTCGAGTGAAGACAGACCCGGAGGAGACAACGCACCGGTTCAAGGCAAGATTGGTGGCGAGAGGTTTTCAGCAGAGACACGGCATCGATTTCAACGAGACTTTTGCTCCTGTGGTGAGATACGATTCGCTGAGGGTGTTTCTCACTATGGTGGCACAACGGGATTTGGAGCTCGGGCAGTTCGATGTACAGACGGCGTTTCTGTATGGAAAGCTTGATGAAGAGGTCTACATGGAACTTCCGGAGGGGTTCGAGGTCGAGCAGTCGAAGAATGGTTCGTCGGAAGTGGTCTGCAAGTTGGAAAAGTCGCTGCACGGGTTGAAGCAAGCGCCGCGGTGCTGGAATCAGAAGTTTACGCGATTTCTGAGTGATTTTCATTTTGTGGAGTGCGAGGCCGACAAGTGTATTTTCGTTGGCGAGTGCGAGAGTGAGATAGTGTACTTAGCATTATTCGTAGATGATGGGCTGATCGCAGCAGACTCTGTAAAGACTTTAGAGCTCGTTATTAGTCGGTTGAGTCAGGCATTTAAAATCACGATTGGTGATGCGAGTGTTTTTGTTGGCATGCAAATCGTGCGTGACAGGAAAAATAAGTCGTTGCGTATTCATCAAAGCGCGTACGTTAAGAAAATGGTCGAGAAGTTCGGGATGGCTGACGCGAAGTTCTTGTGTGTACCGGCTGATCCGCATGTAGTGCTGGTTCCGGTTGTAGAGGGCGATGAGAAGCCGAATGTGCCGTATCGAGAGGCAGTAGGCTCTCTTGTTTTCATTTCATCGGTATCGCGTCCGGATATTTCATATGCGGTGAATTCGGTTAGCAAGTATTTGGCAAATCATAATCGCGATCATTGGCAAGCTGTCAAGCGGATATTCGCATATCTGGGTGGAATGATCGATTTTGGCATAGAGTACAGAGACGGCGGTAGCCAATCAGAATTAGTGGGGTACTCGGACGCGGATTACGCGGGAGATGTCGAGACGCGGAGGTCAACGACCGGGTTCGTGTTTTGTCTGGCGGGCGGAGCTGTATCGTGGTCATCTCAGAGGCAGAAGTTAGTTACGTTGACCACGACAGAGTCGGAGTATGTCGCTGCGTCGACAGCAGCTCGAGAACTCGTTTGGCTACGGCGGTTACTGTGTAACGTGAATTTTCCGTGTGTGAGTGAACCGGTTTTGTACGTGGATAACCAGAGCGCGATCCAGCTGGCTAAAAATCCCGTTTATCACAAGCGTACTAAGCACATTGATGTGCATTATCATTTCGTTCGGGAAAGAGTGAATGAGCGGGATATGGTTGTAAAGTATGTTCCGTCTGAGAGTCAGTTGGCTGATATTTTTACTAAAGCGTTGCCACGTGAGCGTTTTCGTGAGCTGTGTGACGGCTTAGGGCTAATGCGCAGTGAACGCTCAAACGGCGGTAGTGTTAAGAGTAAGAGTTTAGCGCGTTGACTGTACTCGGGGGAAACTTGTGTCGACGACGGTACAGGAGGCAGGCGTCGGTATGCGCGCGCATGAGTGGTCTCGGGATCGGAGTCGGGATTGCTCGGGTGTGTTCGGGTGCTGTCTCTGGCACGGAAGCGAAGCGGCCATGCTTTCTAGTCTTGTCGGTACCTCTGCTGAGAGAGCATGTACGAGAGTTCTTCTGTTCCTACTAATAAATAAGTTTTCTATGCGCTGTGTTGCGCTTATTGTAGACAACGTGTGATTTATTATACCCTATCCTCCAACAGTTTCAGCTCTAACATTAACAATAACGAAATCGCAATTTGAGTTTTGCGCTCGCTGTAGGCGTTCCAGCTCGTATTATGAGATCAAAAACCCTTCATTCTATGCAAATACACAAGATTCATGCGTTCCTAGCCGCCAAACAAGCCCCCAGACGAATGCAAAGTCGCTTTATAACGAAATCGCATATTTGAGTTTTGCGCTCGCTGTAGGCGTTCCAGCTCGTATTATGAGATCAAAAACCCTTCATTCTATGCAAATACACAAGATTCATGCGTTTCCAGCCGCCAAACAAGCCCCAATCGAATGCAATGTCGGTTTACAACGAAATCGAACGATTGAGTTTTGCGTTCGCTGTAGGCGTTCCAGCTCGTAATGTGTGATCAAAAACCCTTCATTCTATGCAAATACACAAGATTCATCCGTTTCTATCCGCCAAACAAGCCCCAAACGAATGCAAAGTCGCGTTATAACGAAATCGAACGATTGAGTTTTGCGCTCGCTGTAGGCGTTCCAGCTCGTATTATGGGATAAAAAACTCTTCATTCTATGCTAATACATAAGTTTCATGCGTTTCTAGCCTCAAACAAGCCCCAAACGAATACAAAGTCGCTTTATAACGAAATCGCAATTTGAGTTTTGCGCTCGCTGTAGGCGTTGCAGCTCGTATTATGAGAACAAAAACCCTTCATTCTATACAAATACACAAGATTCATGCGTTTCTAGCAGCCAAACAAGCCCCAAACGAATGCAAAGTCGCTTCATAACGAAATCGAATGATTGAGTTTTGCGCTCGCTGTAGGCGTTCCAGCTCGTATTATGAGATCAAAAACGCTTCATTCTATGCAAATACACAAGATTCATGCGTTTCTAGCCGCCAAACAAGCCCCAAACGAATGCAAAGTCGCTTTATAACGAAATCGAACGATTGAGTTTTGCACTCGCTGTAGGCGTTCCAGCTCGTAATGTGTGATCAAAAACCCTTCATTCTATGCAAATACACAAGATTCGTGCGTTTCCAGCCGCCAAACAAGCCCCAATCGAATGCAATGTCGGTTGACAACGAAATCGAACGATTGATTTTTGCGCTCGCTGTAGGCGTTCCAGCTCGTAATGTGTGATCAAAAACCCTTCATTCTATGCAAATACACAAGATTCATCCGTTTATAGCCGCCAAACAAGCCCCAATCGAATGCAATGTCGGTTTACAATGAAATCGGACGATAGAGTTTTGCACTCGCTGTAGGCGTTCCAGCTCGTATTATGGGATCAAAAACTCTTCATTCTAAGCAAATACACAAGATTCATGCGTTTCTAGCCGCCAAACAAGCCCCAAACGAATGCAAAGTCGTTTTATAACGAAATGGCATATTTGAGTTTTGCGCTCGCTGAAGGCGTTCCAGCTCGTATTATGAGATCAAAAACACTTCATTCTATGCAAATACACAAGATTCATGCGTTTCTAGCCGCCAAACAAGCCGCAAACGAGTACAAAGTCGCTTTATAACGAAATCGCATATTTGAGTTTTGAGCTCGCTGTAGGCGTTGCAGCTCGTATTATGAGAACAAAAACCCTTCATTCTATGCAAATACACAAGATTCATGCGTTTCTAGCCGCCAAACAAGCCCCAGACGAATGCAAAGTCGCTTTATAACGAAATCGCATATTTGAGTTTTGCGCTCGCTGTAGGCGTTGCAGCTCGTATTATGAGAACAAAAACCCTTCATTGTATGCAAATACACAAGATTCATGCGTTTCTAGCCGCCAAACAAGCCCCAAACGAATGCAAAGTCGCTTTATAACGAAATCGAACGATTGAGTTTTGCGCTCGCTGTAGGCGTTCCAGCTCGTATTATGGGATCAAAAACTCTTCATTCTAAGCAAGTACACAAGATTCATGCGTTTCTAGCCGCTAAACAAGTCCCAAACGAATGCAAAGTCGCTTTATAACGAAATCGCATATTTGAGTTTTGCGCTCGCTGTAGGCGTTCCAGCTCGTATTATGGGATCAAAAACTCTTCATTCTAATCAAATACACAAGATTCATGCGTGTCTAGCCGCCAATGAAGCCCCAAACGAATACAAAGTCGCTTTATAACGAAATCGAACGATTGAGTTTTGCGATCGCTGTAGGCGTTCCACCTCGTATTATGGGATCAAAAACTCTTCATTCTAAGCAAGTACACAAGATTCATGCGTTTCTAGCCGCCAAACAAGTCCCAAACGAATGCAAAGTCGCTTTATAACGAAATCGCATATTTGAGTTTTGCGCTCGCTGTAGGCGTTCCAGCTCGTATTATGAGATCAAAAACCCTTCATTCTATGCAAATACACAAGATTCATGCGTTTCTAGCCGCCAAACAAGCCCCAAACGAATGCAAAGTCGCTTTATAACGAAATCGAACAATTGAGTTTTGCACTCGCTGTAGGCGTTCCAGCTCGTAATGTGTGATCAAAAACCCTTCATTCTATGCAAATACACAAGATTCGTGCGTTTCTAGCCGCCAAACAATCCCCATTCGAATGCAATGTCGGTTGACAACGAAATCGAACGATTGAGTTTTGCGCTCGCTGTAGGCGTTCCAGCTCGTAATGTGTGATCAAAAACCCTTCATTCTATGCAAATACACAAGATTCATCCGTTTATAGCCGCCAAACAAGCCCCAATCGAATGCAATGTCGGTTTACAATGAAATCGGACGATAGAGTTTTGCACTCGCTGTAGGCGTTCCAGCTCGTATTATGGGATCAAAAACTCTTCATTCTAAGCAAATACACAAGATTCATGCGTTTCTAGCCGCCAAACAAGCCCCAAACGAATGCAAAGTCGTTTTATAACGAAATCGCATATTTGAGTTTTGCGCTCGCTGAAGGCGTTCCAGCTCGTATTATGAGATCAAAAACACTTCATTCTATGCAAATACACAAGATTCATGCGTTTCTAGCCGCCAAACAAGCCGCAAACGAGTACAAAGTCGCTTTATAACGAAATCGCATATTTGAGTTTTGCGCTCGCTGTAGGCGTTCCATCTCGTATTATGAGATCAAAAACCCTTCATTCTATGAAAATACACAAGATTCATGCGTTTGTGGCCGCCAAACAAGTCCCAAACGAATGCAAAGTCGCTTTACAACGAAATCGCATATTTGAGTTTTGCGCTCGCTGTAGGCGTTCCAGCTCGTATTATGGGATCAAAAACTCTTCATTCTATGCAAATACACAAGATTCATGCGTTTCTAGCCGCCAAACAAGCCCCAAACGAATGCAAAGTCGCTTTATAACGAAATCGAACAATTGAGTTTTGCACTCGCTGTAGGCGTTCCAGCTCGTAATGTGTGATCAAAAACCCTTCATTCTATGCAAATACACAAGATTCGTGCGTTTCTAGCCGCCAAACAATCCCCATTCGAATGCAATGTCGGTTGACAACGAAATCGAACGATTGAGTTTTGCGCTCGCTGTAGGCGTTCCAGCTCGTAATGTGTGATCAAAAACCCTTCATTCTATGCAAATACACAAGATTCATCCGTTTATAGCCGCCAAACAAGCCCCAATCGAATGCAATGTCGGTTTACAATGAAATCGGACGATAGAGTTTTGCACTCGCTGTAGGCGTTCCAGCTCGTATTATGGGATCAAAAACTCTTCATTCTAAGCAAATACACAAGATTCATGCGTTTCTAGCCGCCAAACAAGCCCCAAACGAATGCAAAGTCGTTTTATAACGAAATGGCATATTTGAGTTTTGCGCTCGCTGAAGGCGTTCCAGCTCGTATTATGAGATCAAAAACACTTCATTCTATGCAAATACACAAGATTCATGCGTTTCTAGCCGCCAAACAAGCCGCAAACGAGTACAAAGTCGCTTTATAACGAAATCGCATATTTGAGTTTTGCGCTCGCTGTAGGCGTTCCATCTCGTATTATGAGATCAAAAACCCTTCATTCTATGAAAATACACAAGATTCATGCGTTTGTGGCCGCCAAACAAGTCCCAAACGAATGCAAAGTCGCTTTACACCGAAATCGCATATTTGAGTTTTGCGCTCGCTGTAGGCGTTCCAGCTCGTACTATGGGATCAAAAACTCTTCATTCTAAACAAATACACAAGATTCATGCGTTTCTAGCCGCCAAACAAGCCCCAGACGAATGCAAAGTCGCTTTATAACGAAATCGCATATTTGAGTTTTGCGCTCGCTGTAGGCGTTGCAGCTCGTATTATGAGAACAAAAACCCTTCATTGTATGCAAATACACAAGATTCATGCGTTTCTAGCCGCCAAACAAGCCCCAAACGAATGCAAAGTCGCTTTATAACGAAATCGAACGATTGAGTTTTGCGCTCGTTGTAGGCGTTCCAGCTCGTATTATGGGATCAAAAACTCTTCATTCTAAGCAAGTACACAAGATTCATGCGTTTCTAGCCGCCAAACAAGTCCCAAACGAATGCAAAGTCGCTTTATAACGAAATCGCATATTTGAGTTTTGCGCTCGCTGTAGGCGTTCCAGCTCGTATTATGAGATCAAAAACCCTTCATTCTATGCAAATACACAAGATTCATGCGTTTCTAGCCGCCAAACAAGCCCCAAACGAATGCAAAGTCGCTTTATAACGAAATCGAACAATTGAGTTTTGCACTCGCTGTAGGCGTTCCAGCTCGTAATGTGTGATCAAAAACCCTTCATTCTATGCAAATACACAAGATTCGTGCGTTTCTAGCCGCCAAACAATCCCCATTCGAATGCAATGTCGGTTGACAACGAAATCGAACGATTGAGTTTTGCGCTCGCTGTAGGCGTTCCAGCTCGTAATGTGTGATCAAAAACCCTTCATTCTATGCAAATACACAAGATTCATCCGTTTATAGCCGCCAAACAAGCCCCAATCGAATGCAATGTCGGTTTACAATGAAATCGGACGATAGAGTTTTGCACTCGCTGTAGGCGTTCCAGCTCGTATTATGGGATCAAAAACTCTTCATTCTAAGCAAATACACAAGATTCATGCGTTTCTAGCCGCCAAACAAGCCCCAAACGAATGCAAAGTCGTTTTATAACGAAATGGCATATTTGAGTTTTGCGCTCGCTGAAGGCGTTCCAGCTCGTATTATGAGATCAAAAACACTTCATTCTATGCAAATACACAAGATTCATGCGTTTCTAGCCGCCAAACAAGCCGCAAACGAGTACAAAGTCGCTTTATAACGAAATCGCATATTTGAGTTTTGCGCTCGCTGTAGGCGTTCCATCTCGTATTATGAGATCAAAAACCCTTCATTCTATGAAAATACACAAGATTCATGCGTTTGTGGCCGCCAAACAAGTCCCAAACGAATGCAAAGTCGCTTTACAACGAAATCGCATATTTGAGTTTTGCGCTCGCTGTAGGCGTTCCAGCTCGTATTATGGGATCAAAAACTCTTCATTCTAAACAAATACACAAGATTCATGCGTTTCTAGCCGCCAATCAAGCCCCAAACGAATACAAAGTCGCTTTATAACGAAATCGAACGATTGAGTTTTGCGCTCGCTGTAGGCGTTCCAGCTCGTATTATGAGATCAAAAACTCTTCATTCTAAGCAAGTACACAAGATTCATGCGTTTCTAGCCGCCAAACAAGTCCCAAACGAATGCAAAGTCGCTTTATAACGAAATCGCATATTTGAGTTTTGCGCTCGCTGTAGGCGTTCCATCTCGTATTATGAGATCAAAAACCCTTCATTCTATGCAAATACACAAGATTCATGCGTTTGTGGCCGCCAAACAAGTCCCAAACGAATGCAAAGTCGCTTTACAACGAAATCGCATATTTGAGTTTTGCGCTCGCTGTAGGCGTTCCAGCTCGTATTATGGGATCAAAAACTCTTCATTCTAAACAAATACACAAGATTGATGCGTTTCTAGCCGCCAATCAAGCCCCAAACGAATACAAAGTCGCTTTATAACGAAATCGAACGATTGAGTTTTGCGCTCGCTGTAGGCGTTCCAGCTCGTATTATGAGATCAAAAACTCTTCATTCTAAGCAAGTACACAAGATTCATGCGTTTCTAGCCGCCAAACAAGTCCCAAACGAATGCAAAGTCGCTTTATAACGAAATCGCATATTTGAGTTTTGCGCTCGCTGTAGGCGTTCCATCTCGTATTATGAGATCAAAAACCCTTCATTCTATGCAAATACACAAGATTCATGCGTTTGTGGCCGCCAAACAAGTCCCAAACGAATGCAAAGTCGCTTTACAACGAAATCGCATATTTGAGTTTTGCGCTCGCTGTAGGCGTTCCAGCTCGTATTATGGGATCAAAAACTCTTCATTCTAAACAAATACACAAGATTCATGCGTTTCTAGCCGCCAAACAAGCCCCAAACGAATGCAAAGTCGCTTTATAACGAAATCGAACGATTGAGTTTTGCGCTCGCTGTAGGCGTTCCAGCTCGAATTATGGGATCAAAAACTCTTCATTCTAAGCAAGTACACAAGATTCATGCGTTTCTAGCCGCCAAACAAGTCCTAAACGAATGCAAAGTCGCTTTATAACGAAATCGCATATTTGAGTTTTGCGCTCGCTGTAGACGTTCCATCTCGTATTATGAGATCAAAAACCCTTCATTCTATGCAAATACACAAGATTCATGCGTTTCTAGCCGACAAACAAGCCCCAAACGAATGCAAAGTCGCTTTATAACGAAATCGAACGATTGAGTTTTGCGCTCGCTGTAAGCGTTCCAGCTCGTATTATGGGATCAAAAACTCTTCATTCTAAGCAAGTACACAAGATTCATGCGTTTCTAGCCGCCAAACAAGTCCCAAACGAATGCAAAGTCGCTTTATAACGAAATCGCATATTTGAGTTTTGCGCTCGCTGTAGGCGTTCCAGCTCGTATTATGGGATCAAAAACTCTTCATTCTAAACAAATACACAAGATTCGTGCGTTTCTAGCCGCCAATCAAGCCCCAAACGAATACAAAGTCGCTTTATAACGAAATCGAGCGATTGAGTTTTGCGCTCGCTGTAGGCGTTCCAGCTCGTATTATGAGATCAAATACCCTTCATTCTATACAAATACACAAGATTCATGCGTTTCTAGCCGCCAAACAAGCCCCAAACGAATGCAAAGTCGCTTTATAACGACATCGTATATTTGAGTTCTGCGCTCGCTGAACGCGTTCCAGCTCGTATTATGAGATCAAAAACCCTTCATTCTATGCAAATACACAAGATTCATGCGTTTCTAGCCGCCAAACAAGTCCCAAACGAATGCAAAGTCGCTTTATAACGAAATCGAACGATTGAGTTTTGCGCTCGCTGTAGGCGTTCCAGCTCGTATTATGGGATCAAAAACTCTTCATTCTAAGCAAGTACACAAGATTCATGCGTTTCTAGCCGCCAAACAAGTCCCAAACGAATGCAAAGACGCTTTATAACGAAATCGCATATTTGAGTTTTGCGCTCGCTGTAGGCGTTCCAGCTCGTATTATGGGATCAAAAACTCTTCATTCTAAACAAATACACAAAATTCATGCGTTTCTAGCCGCCAATCAAGCCCCAAACGAATACAAAGTCGCTTTATAACGAAATCGAGCGATTGAGTTTTGCGCTCGCTGTAGGCGTTCCAGCTCGTATTATGGGATCAAAAACCCTTCGTTCTATGCAAATACACAAGATTCATGCGTTTCTAGCCGCCAATCAAGCCCCAAACGAATGCAAAGTCGCTTTATAACGAAATCGAACGATTGAGTTTTGCGCTCGCTGTAGGCGTTCCAGCTCGAATTATGGGATCAAAAACTCTTCATTCTAAGCAAGTACACAAGATTCATGCGTTTCTAGCCGCCAAACAAGTCCTAAACGAATGCAAAGTCGCTTTATAACGAAATCGCATATTTGAGTTTTGCGCTCGCTGTAGACGTTCCATCTCGTATTATGAGATCAAAAACCCTTCATTCTATGCAAATACACAAGATTCATGCGTTTCTAGCCGACAAACAAGCCCCAAACGAATGCAAAGTCGCTTTATAACGAAATCGAACGATTGAGTTTTGCGCTCGCTGTAAGCGTTCCAGCTCGTATTATGGGATCAAAAACTCTTCATTCTAAGCAAGTACACAAGATTCATGCGTTTCTAGCCGCCAAACAAGTCCCAAACGAATGCAAAGTCGCTTTATAACGAAATCGCATATTTGAGTTTTGCGCTCGCTGTAGGCGTTCCAGCTCGTATTATGGGATCAAAAACTCTTCATTCTAAACAAATACACAAGATTCATGCGTTTCTAGCCGCCAATCAAGCCCCAAACGAATACAAAGTCGCTTTATAACGAAATCGAACGATTGAGTTTTGCGCTCGCTGTAGGCGTTCCAGCTCGTATTATGAGATCAACAACCCTTCATTCTATGCAAATACACAAGATTCATGCGTTTCTAGCTGCCAAACAAGCCCCAAACGAATGCAAAGTCGCTTTATAACGAAATCGAACGATTGAGTTTTGCGCTTGCTGTAGGCGTTCCAGCTCGTATTATGGGATCAAAAACTCTTCATTCTAAACAAATACACAAGATTCATGCGTTTCTAGCCGCCAATCAAGCCCCAAACGAATACAAAGTCGCTTTATAACGAAATCGAACGATTGAGTTTTGCGCTCGCTGTAGGCTTTCCAGCTCGTATTATGGGATCAAAAACTCTTCATTCTAAGCAAGTACACAAGATTCATGCGTTTCTAGCCGCCAAACAAGCCCCAAACGAATGAAAAGTCGCTTTATAACGAAATCGAACGATTGAGTTTTGCGCTCGCTGTAGGCGTTCCAGCTCGTATTATGGGATCAAAAACTCTTCATTCTAAACAAATACACAAGATTCATGCGTTTCTAGCCGCCAATCAAGCCCCAAACGAATACAAAGTCGCTTTATAACGATATCGAACGATTGAGTTTTGCGCTCGCTGTAGGCGTTCCAGCTCGTATTATAAGATCATAAACCCTTCATTCTAAGCAAGTACACAAGATTCATGCGTTTCTAGCCGCCAAACAAGCCCCAAACGAATGCAAAGTCGCTTTATAACGAAATCGAACGATTGAGTTTTACGCTCGCTGTAGGCGTTCCAGCTCGTATTATGGGATCAAAAACTCTTCATTCTAAGCAAGTACACAAGATTCATGCGTTTCTAGCCGCCAAACAAGTCCCAAACGAATGCAAAGTCGCTTTATAACGAAATCGCATCTTTGAGTTTTGCGCTCGCTGTAGGCGTTCCAGCTCGTATTATGGGATCAAAAACTCTTCATTCTAAACAAATACACAAGATTCATGCGTTTCTAGCCGCCAATCAAGCCCCAAACGAATACAAAGTCGCTTTATAACGAAATCGAACGATCGAGTTTGGCGCTCGCTGTAGGCGTTCCAGCTCGTATTATGAGATCAAAAACCCTTCATTCTATGCAAATACACAAGATTCATGCGTTTCTAGGCGCCAAACAAGCCCCAATCGAATGCAAAGTCGCTTTATAACGAAAACGAACGATTGAATTTTGCGCTCGCTGTAGGCGTTCCATCTCGTATTATGAGATCAAAAACCCTTCATTCTATGCAAATACACAAGATTCATGCGTTTCTAGCCGACAAACAAGCCCCAAACGAATGCAAAGTCGCTTTATAACGAAATCGAACGATTGAGTTTTGCGCTCGCTGTAGGCGTTCCAGCTCGTATTATGGGATCAAAAACTCTTCATTCTAAGCAAGTACACAAGATTCATGCGTTTCTAGCCGCCAAACAAGCCCCAAACGAATGCAAAGTCGCTTTATAACGAAATCGAACGATTGAGTTTTGCGCTCGCTGTAGGCGTTCCAGCTCGTATTATGGGATCAAAAACTCTTCATTCTAAGCAAGTACACAAGATTCATGCGTTTCTAGCCGCCAAACAAGCCCCAAACGAATGCAAAGTCGCTTTATAACGAAATCGAACGATTGAGTTTTGCGCTCGCTGTAGGCGTTCCAGCTCGTATTATGGGATCAAAAACTCTTCATTCTAAGCAAGTACACAAGATTCATGCGTTTCTAGCCGCCAAACAAGCCCCAAACGAATGCAAAGTCGCTTTATAACGAAATCGAACGATTGAGTTTTGCGCTCGCTGTACGCGTTCCAGCTCGTATTATGGGATCAAAAACTCTTCATTCTAAGCAAGTACACAAGATTCATGCGTTTCTAGCCGCCAAACAAGCCCCAAACGAATGCAAAGTCGCTTTATAACGAAATCGAACGATTGAGTTTTGCGCTCGCTGTAGGCGTTCCAGCTCGTATTATGGGATCAAAAACTCTTCATTCTAAGCAAGTACACAAGATTCATGCGTTTCTAGCCGCCAAACAAGCCCCAAACGAATGCAAAGTCGCTTTATAACGAAATCGAACGATTGAGTTTTGCGCTCGCTGTAGGCGTTCCAGCTCGTATTATGGGATCAAAAACTCTTCATTCTAAGCAAGTACACAAGATTCATGCGTTTCTAGCCGCCAAACAAGTCCCAAACGAATGCAAAGTCGCTTTATAACGAAATCGCATATTTGAGTTTTGCGCTCGCTGTAGGCGTTCCAGCTCGTATTATGTGATCAAAAACTCTTCATTCTAAACAAATACACAAGATTCGTGCGTTTCTAGCCGCCAATCAAGCCCCAAACGAATACAAAGTCGCTTTATAACGAAATCGAGCGATTGAGTTTTGCGCTCGCTGTAGGCGTTCCAGCTCGTATTATGAGATCAAATACCCTTCATTCTATACAAATACACAAGATTCATGCGTTTCTAGCCGCCAAACAAGCCCCAAACGAATGCAAAGTCGCTTTATAACGACATCGTATATTTGAGTTTTGCGCTCGCTGAACGCGTTCCAGCTCGTATTATGAGATCAAAAACCCTTCATTCTATGCAAATACACAAGATTCATGCGTTTCTAGCCGCCAAACAAGTCCCAAACGAATGCAAAGTCGCTTTATAACGAAATCGAACGATTGAGTTTTGCGCTCGCTGTAGGCGTTCCAGCTCGTATTATGGGATCAAAAACTCTTCATTCTAAGCAAGTACACAAGATTCATGCGTTTCTAGCCGCCAAACAAGTCCCAAACGAATGCAAAGTCGCTTTATAACGAAATCGCATATTTGAGTTTTGCGCTCGCTGTAGGCGTTCCAGCTCGTATTATGGGATCAAAAACTCTTCATTCTAAACAAATACACAAGATTCATGCGTTTCTAGCCGCCAATCAAGCCCCAAACGAATACAAAGTCGCTTTATAACGAAATCGAACGATTGAGTTTTGCGCTCGCTGTAGGCGTTCCAGCTCGTATTATGGGATCAAAAACCCTTCATTCTATGCAAATACACAAGATTCATGCGTTTCTAGCCGCCAATCAAGCCCCAAACGAATGCAAAGTCGCTTTATAACGAAATCGAAGTATTGAGTTTTGCGCTCGCTGTAGGCGTTCCAGCTCGAATTATGGGATCAAAAACTCTTCATTCTAAGCAAGTACACAAGATTCATGCGTTTCTAGCCGCCAAACAAGACCTAAACGAATGCAAAGTCGCTTTATAACGAAATCGCATATTTGAGTTTTGCGCTCGCTGTAGACGTTCCATCTCGTATTATGAGATCAAAAACCCTTCATTCTATGCAAATACACAAGATTCATGCGTTTCTAGCCGACAAACAAGCCCCAAACGAATGCAAAGTCGCTTTATAACGAAATCGAACGATTGAGTTTTGCGCTCGCTGTAAGCGTTCCAGCTCGTATTATGGGATCAAAAACTCTTCATTCTAAGCAAGTACACAAGATTCATGCGTTTCTAGCCGCCAAACAAGTCCCAAACGAATGCAAAGTCGCTTTATAACGAAATCGCATATTTGAGTTTTGCGCTCGCTGTAGGCGTTCCAGCTCGTATTATGGGATCAAAAACTCTTCATTCTAAACAAATACACAAGATTCATGCGTTTCTAGCCGCCAATCAAGCCCCAAACGAATACAAAGTCGCTTTATAACGAAATCGAACGATTGAGTTTTGCGCTCGCTGTAGGCGTTCCAGCTCGTATTATGAGATCAACAACCCTTCATTCTATGCAAATACACAAGATTCATGCGTTTCTAGCTGCCAAACAAGCCCCAAACGAATGCAAAGTCGCTTTATAACGAAATCGAACGATTGAGTTTTGCGCTCGCTGTAGGCGTTCCAGCTCGTATTATGGGATCAAAAACTCTTCATTCTAAACAAATACACAAGATTCATGCGTTTCTAGCCGCCAATCAAGCCCCAAACGAATACAAAGTCGCTTTATAACGAAATCGAACGATTGAGTTTTGCGCTCGCTGTAGGCTTTCCAGCTCGTATTATGGGATCAAAAACTCTTCATTCTAAGCAAGTACACAAGATTCATGCGTTTCTAGCCGCCAAACAAGCCCCAAACGAATGAAAAGTCGCTTTATAACGAAATCGAACGATTGAGTTTTGCGCTCGCTGTAGGCGTTCCAGCTCGTATTATGGGATCAAAAACTCTTCATTCTAAACAAATACACAAGATTCATGCGTTTCTAGCCGCCAATCAAGCCCCAAACGAATACAAATCGCTTTATAACGATATCGAACGATTGAGTCTTGCGCTCGCTGTAGGCGTTCCAGCTCGTATTATGAGATCAAAAACCCTTCATTCTAAGCAAGTACACAAGATTCATGCGTTTCTAGCCGCCAAACAAGCCCCAAACGAATGCAAAGTCGCTTTATAACGAAATCGAACGATTGAGTTTTGCGCTCGCTGTAGGCGTTCCAGCTCGTATTATGGGATCAAAAACTCTTCATTCTAAACAAATACACAAGATTCATGCGTTTCTAGCCGCCAATCAAGCCCCAAACGAATACAAAGTCGCTTTATAACGAAATCGAACGATTGAGTTTTGCGCTCGCTGTAGGCGTTCCAGCTCGTATTATGGGATCAAAAACTCTTCATTCTAAGCAAGTACACAAGATTCATGCGTTTCTAGCCGCCAAACAAGTCTCAAACGAATGCAAAGTCGCTTTATAACCAAATCGCATATTTGAGTTTTGCGCTCGCTGTAGGCGTTCCAGCTCGTATTATGGGATCAAAAACTCTTCATTCTAAACAAATACACAAGATTCATGCGTTTCTAGCCGCCAATCAATCCCCAAACGAATACAAAGTCGCTTTATAACGAAATCGAACGATTGAGTTTTGCGCTCGCTGTAGGCGTTCCAGCTCGTATTATGAGATCAAAAACCCTTCATTCTATGCAAATACACAAGATTCATGCGTTTCTAGCCGCCAAACAAGCCCCAATCGAATGCAAAGTCGCTTTATAACGAAAACGAACGATTGAATTTTGCGCTCGCTGTAGGCGTTCCAGCTCGTATTATGAGAACAAAAACCCTTCATTCTATGCAAATACACAAGATTCATGCGTTTCTAGCCGCCAAACAAGCCCCAAACGAATGAAAAGTCGCTTCATAACGAAATCGAACGATTGAGTTTTGCGCTCGCTGTAGGCGTTCCAGCTCGTATTATGGGATCAAAAACTCTTCATTCTAAACAAATACACAAGATTCATGCGTTTCTAGCCGCCAATCAAGCCCCAAACGAATACAAAGTCGCTTTATAACGATATCGAACGATTGAGTTTTGCGCTCGCTGTAGGCGTTCCAGCTCGTATTATGAGATCAAAAACCCTTCATTCTAAGCAAGTACACAAGATTCATGCGTTTCTAGCCGCCAAACAAGCCCCAAACGAATGCAAAGTCGCTTTATCACGAAATCGAACGATTGAGTTTTGCGCTCGCTGTAGGCGTTCCAGCTCGTATTATGGGATCAAAAACTCTTCATTCTAAACAAATACACAAGATTCATGCGTTTCTAGCCGCCAATCAAGCCCCAAACGAATACAAAGTCGCTTTATAACGAAATCGAACGATTGAGTTTTGCGCTCGCTGTACGCGTTCCAGCTCGTATTATGGGATCAAAAACGCTTCATTCTAAGCAAGTACACAAGATTCATGCGTTTCTAGCCACCAAACAAGCCCCAAACGAATGCAAAGTCGCTTTATAACGAAATCGAACGATTGAGTTTTGCGCTCGCTGTAGGCGTTCCAGCTCGTATTATGGGATCAAAAACTCTTCATTCTAAACAAATACACAAGATTCATGCGTTTCTAGCCGCCAATCAAGCCCCAAACGAATACAAAGTCGCTTTATAACGATATCGAACGATTGAGTTTTGCGCTCGCTGTAGGCGTTCCAGCTCGTATTATGGGATCAAAAACTCTTCATTCTAAACAAATACACAAGATTCATGCGTTTCTAGCCGCCAATCAAGCCCCAAACGAAAACAAAGTCGCTTTATAACGATATCGAACGATTGAGTTTTGCACTCGCTGTAGGCGTTCCAGCTCGTATTATGAGATCAAAAACCCTTCATTCTAAGCAAGTACACAAGATTCATGCGTTTCTAGCCGCCAAACAAGCCCCAAACGAATGCAAAGTCGCTTTATCACGAAATCGAACGATTGAGTTTTGCGCTCGCTGTAGGCGTTTCAGCTCGTATTATGGGATCAAAAACTCTTCATTCTAAACAAATACACAAGATTCATGCGTTTCTAGCCGCCAATCAAGCCCCAAACGAATACAAAGTCGCTTTATAACGAAATCGAACGATTGAGTTTTGCGCTCGCTGTAGGCGTTCCAGCTCGTATTATGAGATCAAAAACCCTTCATTCTAAGCAAATACACAAGATTCATGCGATTCTAGCCGCCAAACAAGCCCCAAACGAATGCAAAGTCGCTTTATAACGAAATCGAACGATTGAGTTTTGCGCTCGCTGTAGGCGTTCCAACTCGTATTATGGGATCAAAAACTCTTCATTCTAAGCAAGTACACAAGATTCATGCGTTTCTTGCCGCCAAACAAGTCCCAAACGAATGCAAAGTCGCTTTATAACGAAATCGCATATTTGAGTTTTGCGCTCGCTGTAGGCGTTCCAGCTCGTATTATGGGATCAAAAACTCTTCATTCTAAACAAATACACAAGATTCATGCGTTTCTAGCCGCCAATCAAGCCCCAAACGAATACAAAGTCGCTTTATAACGAAATCGAACGATTGAGTTTTGCGCTCGCTGTAGGCGTTCCAGCTCGTATTATGAGATCAAAAACCCTTCATTCTATGCAAATACACAAGATTCATGCGTTTCTAGCCGCCAAACAATGCAAAGTCGCTTTATAACGAAATCGAACGATTGAGTTTTGCGCTCACTGTAGGCGTTCCAGCTCGTATTATGGGATCAAAAACTCTTCATTCTAAGCAAGTACACAAGATTCATGCGTTTCTAGCCGCCAAACAAGTCCCAAACGAATGCAAAGTCGCTTTATAACGAAATCGCATATTTGAGTTTTGCGCTCGCTGTAGGCGTTCCAGCTCGTATTATGGGATCAAAAACTCTTCATTCTAAACAAATACACAAGATTCATGCGTTTCTAGCCGCCAATCAAGCCCCAAACGAATACAAAGTCGCTTTATAACGAAATCGAACGATTGAGTTTTGCGCTCGCTGTAGGCGTTCCAGCTCGTATTATGAGATCGAAAACCCTTCATTCTATGCAAATACACAAGATTCATGCGTTTCTAGCCGCCAAACAAGCCCCAAACGAATGCAAAGTCGCTTTATAACGAAATCGAACGATTGAGTTTTGCGCTCGCTGTACGCGTTCCAGCTCGTATTATGGGATCAAAAACGCTTCATTCTAAGCAAGTACACAAGATTCATGCGTTTCTAGCCACCAAACAAGCCCCAAACGAATGCAAAGTCGCTTTATAACGAAATCGAACGATTGAGTTTTGCGCTCGCTGTAGGCGTTCCAGCTCGTATTATGGGATCAAAAACTCTTCATTCTAAACAAATACACAAGATTCATGCGTTTCTAGCCGCCAATCAAGCCCCAAACGAATACAAAGTCGCTTTATAACGATATCGAACGATTGAGTTTTGCGCTCGCTGTAGGCGTTCCAGCTCGTATTATGGGATCAAAAACTCTTCATTCTAAACAAATACACAAGATTCATGCGTTTCTAGCCGCCAATCAAGCCCCAAACGAAAACAAAGTCGCTTTATAACGATATCGAACGATTGAGTTTTGCACTCGCTGTAGGCGTTCCAGCTCGTATTATGAGATCAAAAACCCTTCATTCTAAGCAAGTACACAAGATTCATGCGTTTCTAGCCGCCAAACAAGCCCCAAACGAATGCAAAGTCGCTTTATAACGAAATCGAACGATTGAGTTTTGCGCTCGCTGTAGGCGTTTCAGCTCGTATTATGGGATCAAAAACTCTTCATTCTAAACAAATACACAAGATTCATGCGTTTCTAGCCGCCAATCAAGCCCCAAACGAATACAAAGTCGCTTTATAACGAAATCGAACGATTGAGTTTTGCGCTCGCTGTAGGCGTTCCAGCTCGTATTATGAGATCAAAAACCCTTCATTCTATGCAAATACACAAGATTCATGCGATTCTAGCCGCCAAACAAGCCCCAAACGAATGCAAAGTCGCTTTATAACGAAATCGAACGATTGAGTTTTGCGCTCGCTGTAGGCGTTCCAACTCGTATTATGGGATCAAAAACTCTTCATTCTAAGCAAGTACACAAGATTCATGCGTTTCTTGCCGCCAAACAAGTCCCAAACGAATGCAAAGTCGCTTTATAACGAAATCGCATATTTGAGTTTTGCGCTCGCTGTAGGCGTTCCAGCTCGTATTATGGGATCAAAAACTCTTCATTCTAAACAAATACACAAGATTCATGCGTTTCTAGCCGCCAATCAAGCCCCAAACGAATGCAAAGTCGCTTTATAACGAAATCGAACGATTGAGTTTTGCGCTCGCTGTAGGCGTTCCAGCTCGTATTATGAGATCAAAAACCCTTCATTCTATGCAAATACACAAGATTCATGCGTTTCTAGCCGCCAAACAATGCAAAGTCGCTTTATAACGAAATCGAACGATTGAGTTTTGCGCTCACTGTAGGCGTTCCAGCTCGTATTATGGGATCAAAAACTCTTCATTCTAAGCAAGTACACAAGATTCATGCGTTTCTAGCCGCCAAACAAGTCCCAAACGAATGCAAAGTCGCTTTATAACGAAATCGCATATTTGAGTTTTGCGCTCGCTGTAGGCGTTCCAGCTCGTATTATGGGATCAAAAACTCTTCATTCTAAACAAATACACAAGATTCATGCGTTTCTAGCCGCCAATCAAGCCCCAAACGAATACAAAGTCGCTTTATAACGAAATCGAACGATTGAGTTTTGCGCTCGCTGTAGGCGTTCCAGCTCGTATTATGAGATCGAAAACCCTTCATTCTATGCAAATACACAAGATTCATGCGTTTCTAGCCGCCAAACAAGCCCCAAACGAATGCAAAGTCGCTTTATAACGAAATCGAACGATTGAGTTTTGCGCTCGCTGTACGCGTTCCAGCTCGTATTATGGGATCAAAAACTCTTCATTCTAAACAAATACACAAGATTCATGCGTTTCTAGCCGCCAATCAAGCCCCAAACGAATACAAAGTCGCTTTATAACGAAATCGAACGATTGAGTTTTGCGCTCGCTGTAGGCGTTCCAGCTCGTATTATGAGATCAAAAACCCTTCATTCTATGCAAATACACAAGATTCATGCGATTCTAGCCGCCAAACAAGCCCCAAACGAATGCAAAGTCGCTTTATAACGAAATCGAACGATTGAGTTTTGCGCTCGCTGTAGGCGTTCCAACTCGTATTATGGGATCAAAAACTCTTCATTCTAAGCAAGTACACAAGATTCATGCGTTTCTTGCCGCCAAACAAGTCCCAAACGAATGCAAAGTCGCTTTATAACGAAATCGCATATTTGAGTTTTGCGCTCGCTGTAGGCGTTCCAGCTCGTATTATGGGATCAAAAACTCTTCATTCTAAACAAATACACAAGATTCATGCGTTTCTAGCCGCCAATCAAGCCCCAAACGAATACAAAGTCGCTTTATAACGAAATCGAACGATTGAGTTTTGCGCTCGCTGTAGGCGTTCCAGCTCGTATTATGAGATCAAAAACCCTTCATTCTATGCAAATACACAAGATTCATGCGTTTCTAGCCGCCAAACAATGCAAAGTCGCTTTATAACGAAATCGAACGATTGAGTTTTGCGCTCACTGTAGGCGTTCCACCTCGTATTATGGGATCAAAAACTCTTCATTCTAAGCAAGTACACAAGATTCATGCGTTTCTAGCCGCCAAACAAGTCCCAAACGAATGCAAAGTCGCTTTATAACGAAATCGCATATTTGAGTTTTGCGCTCGCTGTAGGGGTTCCAGCTCGTATTATGGGATCAAAAACTCTTCATTCTAAACAAATACACAAGATTCATGCGTTTCTAGCCGCCAATCAAGCCCCAAACGAATACAAAGTCGCTTTATAACGAAATCGAACGATTGAGTTTTGCGCTCGCTGTAGGCGTTCCAGCTCGTATTATGAGATCAAAAACCCTTCATTCTATGCAAATACACAAGATTCATGCGTTTCTAGCCGCCAAACAAGCCCCATACGAATGCAAAGTCGCTTTATAACGAAATCGAACGATTGAGTTTTGCGCTCGCTGTAGGCGTTCCAGCTCGTATTATGGGATCAAAAACTCTTCATTCTAAGCAAGTACTTAAGATTCATGCGTTTCTAGCCGCCAAACAAGTCCCAAACGAATGCAAAGTCGCTTTATATCGAAATCGCATATTTGAGTTTTGCGCTCGCTGTAGGCGTTCCAGCTCGTATTATGAGATCAAAAACCCTTCATTCTAAGCAAGTACACAAGATTCATGCGTTTCTAGCCGCCAAACAAGCCCCAAACGAATGCAAAGTCGCTTTATCACGAAATCGAACGATTGAGTTTTGGGCTCGCTGTAGGCGTTCCAGCTCGTATTATGGGATCAAAAACTCTTCATTCTAAACAAATACACAAGATTCATGCGTTTCTAGCCGCCAATCAAGCCCCAAACGAATACAAAGTCGCTTTATAACGAAATCGAACGATTGAGTTTTGCGCTCGCTGTAGGCGTTCCAGCTCGTATTATGGGATCAAAAACTCTTCATTCTAAGCAAGTACACAAGATTCATGCGTTTCTAGCCGCCAAACAAGCCCCAAACGAATGCAAAGTCGCTTTATAACGAAATCGAACGATTGAGTTTTGCGCTCGCTGTAAGCGTTCCAGCTCGTATTATGAGATCAAAAACCCTTCATTCTATGCAAATACACAAGATTCATGCGTTTGTAGCCGCCAAACAAGCCCCAAACGAATGCAAAGTCGCTTTATAACGAAATCGAACGATTGAGTTTTGCGCTCGCTGTAGGCGTTCCAACTCGTATTATGGGATCAAAAACTCTTCATTCTAAGCAAGTACACAAGATTCATGCGTTTCTTGCCGCCAAACAAGTCCCAAACGAATGCAAAGTCGCTTTATAACGAAATCGCATATTTGAGTTTTGCGCTCGCTGTAGGCGTTCCAGCTCGTATTATGGGATCAAAAACTCTTCATTCTAAACAAATACACAAGATTCATGCGTTTCTAGCCGCCAATCAAGCCCCAAACGAATACAAAGTCGCTTTATAACGAAATCGAACGATTGAGTTTTGCGCTCACTGTAGGCGTTCCAGCTCGTATTATGGGATCAAAAACTCTTCATTCTAAGCAAGTACACAAGATTCATGCGTTTCTAGCCGCCAAACAAGTCCCAAACGAATGCAAAGTCGCTTTATAACGAAATCGCATATTTGAGTTTTGCGCTCGCTGTAGGCGTTCCAGCTCGTATTATGGGATCAAAAACTCTTCATTCTAAACAAATACACAAGATTCATGCGTTTCTAGCCGCCAATCAAGCCCCAAACGAATACAAAGTCGCTTTATAACGAAATCGAACGATTGAGTTTTGCGCTCGCTGTAGGCGTTCCAGCTCGTATTATGAGATCAAAAACCCTTCATTCTATGCAAATACACAAGATTCATGCGTTTCTAGCCGCCAAACAATGCAAAGTCGCTTTATAACGAAATCGAACGATTGAGTTTTGCGCTCACTGTAGGCGTTCCAGCTCGTATTATGGGATCAAAAACTCTTCATTCTAAGCAAGTACACAAGATTCATGCGTTTCTAGCCGCCAAACAAGTCCCAAACGAATGCAAAGTCGCTTTATAACGAAATCGCATATTTGAGTTTTGCGCTCGCTGTAGGCGTTCCAGCTCGTATTATGGGATCAAAAACTCTTCATTCTAAACAAATACACAAGATTCATGCGTTTCTAGCCGCCAATCAAGCCCCAAACGAATACAAAGTCGCTTTATAACGAAATCGAACGATTGAGTTTTGCGCTCGCTGTAGGCGTTCCAGCTCGTATTATGAGATCAAAAACCCTTCATTCTATGCAAATACACAAGATTCATGCGTTTCTAGCCGCCAAACAAGCCCCATACGAATGCAAAGTCGCTTTATAACGAAATCGAACGATTGAGTTTTGCGCTCGCTGTAGGCGTTCCAGCTCGTATTATGGGATCAAAAACTCTTCATTCTAAGCAAGTACTTAAGATTCATGCGTTTCTAGCCGCCAAACAAGTCCCAAACGAATGCAAAGTCGCTTTATATCGAAATCGCATATTTGAGTTTTGCGCTCGCTGTAGGTGTTCCAGCTCGTATTATGAGATCAAAAACCCTTCATTCTAAGCAAGTACACAAGATTCATGCGTTTCTAGCCGCCAAACAAGCCCCAAACGAATGCAAAGTCGCTTTATCACGAAATCGAACGATTGAGTTTTGGGCTCGCTGTAGGCGTTCCAGCTCGTATTATGGGATCAAAAACTCTTCATTCTAAACAAATACACAAGATTCATGCGTTTCTAGCCGCCAATCAAGCCCCAAACGAATACAAAGTCGCTTTATAACGAAATCGAACGATTGAGTTTTGCGCTCGCTGTAGGCGTTCCAGCTCGTATTATGGGATCAAAAACTCTTCATTCTAAGCAAGTACACAAGATTCATGCGTTTCTAGCCGCCAAACAAGCCCCAAACGAATGCAAAGTCGCTTTATAACGAAATCGAACGATTGAGTTTTGCGCTCGCTGTAAGCGTTCCAGCTCGTATTATGAGATCAAAAACCCTTCATTCTATGCAAATACACAAGATTCATGCGTTTGTAGCCGCCAAACAAGCCCCACACGAATGCAAAGTCGCTTTATAACGAAATCGAACGATTGAGTTTTGCGCTCGCTGTAGGCGTTCCAGCTCGAATTATGGGATCAAAAACTCTTCATTCTAAGCAAGTACACAAGATTCATGCGTTTCTAGCCGCCAAACAAGTCCTAAACGAATGCAAAGTCGCTTTATAACGAAATCGCATATTTGAGTTTTGCGCTCGCTGTAGGCGTTCCATCTCGTATTATGAGATCAAAAACCCTTCATTCTATGCAAATACACAAGATTCATGCGTTTCTAGCCGACAAACAAGCCCCAAACGAATGCAAAGTCGCTTTATAACGAAATCGAACGATTGAGTTTTGCGCTCGCTGTAGGCGTTCCAGCTCGTATTATGGGATCAAAAACTCTTCATTCTAAACAAATACACAAGATTCATGCGTTTCTAGCCGCCAATCAAGCCCCAAACGAATACAAAGTCGCTTTATAACGAAATCGAACGATTGAGTTTTGCGCTCGCTGTAGGCGTTCCAGCTCGTATTATGGGATCAAAAACTCTTCATTCTAAACAAATACACAAGATTCATGCGTTTCTAGCCGCCAATCAAGCCCCAAACGAATGCAAAGTCGCTTTATAACGAAATCGAACGATTGAGTTTTGCGCTCGCTGTAGGCGTTCCAGCTCGTATTATGAGATCAAAAACCCTTCATTCTATGCAAATACACAAGATTCATGCGATTCTAGCCGCCAAACAAGCCCCAAACGAATGCAAAGTCGCTTTATAACGAAATCGAACGATTGAGTTTTGCGCTCGCTGTAGGCGTTCCAACTCGTATTATGGGATCAAAAACTCTTCATTCTAAGCAAGTACACAAGATTCATGCGTTTCTTGCCGCCAAACAAGTCCCAAACGAATGCAAAGTCGCTTTATAACGAAATCGCATATTTGAGTTTTGCGCTCGCTGTAGGCGTTCCAGCTCGTATTATGGGATCAAAAACTCTTCATTCTAAACAAATACACAAGATTCATGCGTTTCTAGCCGCCAATCAAGCCCCAAACGAATACAAAGTCGCTTTATAACGAAATCGAACGATTGAGTTTTGCGCTCGCTGTAGGCGTTCCAGCTCGTATTATGAGATCAAAAACCCTTCATTCTATGCAAATACACAAGATTCATGCGTTTCTAGCCGCCAAACAAGCCCCAAACGAATGCAAAGTCGCTTTATAACGAAATCGAACGATTGAGTTTTGCGCTCGCTGTAGGCGTTCCAGCTCGTATTATGAGAACAAAAACCCTTCATTCTATGCAAATACACAAGATTCATGCGTTTCTAGCCGCCAAACAAGCCCCAAACGAATGAAAAGTCGCTTTATAACGAAATCGAACGATTGAGTTTTGCGCTCGCTGTAGGCGTTCCAGCTCGTATTATGGGATCAAAAACTCTTCATTCTAAACAAATACACAAGATTCATGCGTTTCTAGCCGCCAATCAAGCCCCAAACGAATACAAAGTCGCTTTATAACGATATCGAACGATTGAGTTTTGCGCTCGCTGTAGGCGTTCCAGCTCGTATTATGAGATCAAAAACCCTTCATTCTAAGCAAGTACACAAGATTCATGCGTTTCTAGCCGCCAAACAAGCCCCAATCGAATGCAAAGTCGCTTTATAACGAAAACGAACGATTGAATTTTGCGCTCGCTGTAGGCGTTCCAGCTCGTATTATGAGAACAAAAACCCTTCATTCTATGCAAATACACAAGATTCATGCGATTCTAGCCGCCAAACAAGCCCCAAACGAATGAAAAGTCGCTTTATAACGAAATCGAACGATTGAGTTTTGCGCTCGCTGTAGGCGTTCCAGCTCGTATTATGGGATCAAAAACTCTTCATTCTAAACAAATACACAAGATTCATGCGTTTCTAGCCGCCAATCAAGCCCCAAACGAATACAAAGTCGCTTTATAACGATATCGAACGATTGAGTTTTGCGCTCGCTGTAGGCGTTCCAGCTCGTATTATGAGATCAAAAACCCTTCATTCTAAGCAAGTACACAAGATTCATGCGTTTCTAGCCGCCAAACAAGCCCCAAACGAATGCAAAGTCGCTTTATAACGAAATCGAACGATTGAGTTTTGCGCTCGCTGTAGGCGTTCCAGCTCGTATTATGGGATCAAAAACTCTTCATTCTAAACAAATACACAAGATTCATGCGTTTCTAGCCGCCAATCAAGCCCCAAACGAATACAAAGTCGCTTTATAACGAAATCGAACGATTGAGTTTTGCGCTCGCTGTAGGCGTTCCAGCTCGTATTATGGGATCAAAAACTCTTCATTCTAAGCAAGTACACAAGATTCATGCGTTTCTAGCCGCCAAACAAGTCTCAAACGAATGCAAAGTCGCTTTATAACCAAATCGCATATTTGAGTTTTGCGCTCGCTGTAGGCGTTCCAGCTCGTATTATGGGATCAAAAACTCTTCATTCTAAACAAATACACAAGATTCATACGTTTCTAGCCGCCAATCAAGCCCCAAACGAATACAAAGTCGCTTTATAACGAAATCGAACGATTGAGTTTTGCGCTCGCTGTAGGCGTTCCAGCTCGTATTATGAGATCAAAAACCCTTCATTCTATGCAAATACACAAGATTCATGCGTTTCTAGCCGCCAAACAAGCCCCAATCGAATGCAAAGTCGCTTTATAACGAAAACGAACGATTGAATTTTGCGCTCGCTGTAGGCGTTCCAGCTCGTATTATGAGAACAAAAACCCTTCATTCTATGCAAATACACAAGATTCATGCGTTTCTAGCCGCCAAACAAGCCCCAAACGAATGAAAAGTCGCTTCATAACGAAATCGACCGATTGAGTTTTGCGCTCGCTGTAGGCGTTCCAGCTCGTATTATGGGATCAAAAACTCTTCATTCTAAACAAATACACAAGATTCATGCGTTTCTAGCCGCCAATCAAGCCCCAAACGAATACAAAGTCGCTTTATAACGATATCGAACGATTGAGTTTTGCGCTCGCTGTAGGCGTTCCAGCTCGTATTATGAGATCAAAAACCCTTCATTCTAAGCAAGTACACAAGATTCATGCGTTTCTAGCCGCCAAACAAGCCCCAAACGAATGCAAAGTCGCTTTATCACGAAATCGAACGATTGAGTTTTGCGCTCGCTGTAGGCGTTCCAGCTCGTATTATGGGATCAAAAACTCTTCATTCTAAACAAATACACAAGATTCATGCGTTTCTAGCCGCCAATCAAGCCCCAAACGAATACAAAGTCGCTTTATAACGAAATCGAACGATTGAGTTTTGCGCTCGCTGTAAGCGTTCCAGCTCGTATTATGGGATCAAAAACGCTTCATTCTAAGCAAGTACACAAGATTCATGCGTTTCTAGCCACCAAACAAGCCCCAAACGAATGCAAAGTCGCTTTATAACGAAATCGAACGATTGAGTTTTGCGCTCGCTGTAGGCGTTCCAGCTCGTATTATGGGATCAAAAACTCTTCATTCTAAACAAATACACAAGATTCATGCGTTTCTAGCCGCCAATCAAGCCCCAAACGAATACAAAGTCGCTTTATAACGATATCGAACGATTGAGTTTTGCGCTCGCTGTAGGCGTTCCAGCTCGTATTATAAGATCATAAACCCTTCATTCTAAGCAAGTACACAAGATTCATGCGTTTCTAGCCGCCAAACAAGCCCCAAACGAATGCAAAGTCGCTTTATAACGAAATCGAACGATTGAGTTTTGCGCTCGCTGTAGGCGTTCCAGCTCGTATTATGGGATCAAAAACTCTTCATTCTAAGCAAGTACACAAGATTCATGCGTTTCTAGCCGCCAAACAAGACCCAAACGAATGCAAAGTCGCTTTATAACGAAATCGCATCTTTGAGTTTTGCGCTCGCTGTAGGCGTTCCAGCTCGTATTATGGGATCAAAAACTCTTCATTCTAAACAAATACACAAGATTCATGCGTTTCTAGCCGCCAATCAAGCCCCAAACGAATACAAAGTCGCTTTATAACGAAATCGAACGATCGAGTTTTGCGCTCGCTGTAGGCGTTCCAGCTCGTATTATGAGATCAAAAACCCTTCATTCTATGCAAATACACAAGATTCATGCGTTTCTAGCCGCCAAACAAGCCCCAAACGAATGCAAAGTCGCTTTATAACGAAATCGAACGATTGAGTTTTGCGCTCGCTGTAGGCGTTCCAGCTCGTATTATGGGATCAAAAACTCTTCATTCTAAACAAATACACAAGATTCATGCGTTTCTAGCCGCCAATCAAGCCCCAAACGAATACAAAGTCGCTTTATAACGAAATCGAACGATTGAGTTTTGCGCTCGCTGTAGGCGTTCCAGCTCGTATTATGGGATCAAAAACTCTTCATTCTAAGCAAGTACACAAGATTCATGCGTTTCTAGCCGCCAAACAAGTCTCAAACGAATGCAAAGTCGCTTTATAACCAAATCGCATATTTGAGTTTTGCGCTCGCTGTAGGCGTTCCAGCTCGTATTATGGGATCAAAAACTCTTCATTCTAAACAAATACACAAGATTCATACGTTTCTAGCCGCCAATCAAGCCCCAAACGAATACAAAGTCGCTTTATAACGAAATCGAACGATTGAGTTTTGCGCTCGCTGTAGGCGTTCCAGCTCGTATTATGAGATCAAAAACCCTTCATTCTATGCAAATACACAAGATTCATGCGTTTCTAGCCGCCAAACAAGCCCCAATCGAATGCAAAGTCGCTTTATAACGAAAACGAACGATTGAATTTTGCGCTCGCTGTAGGCGTTCCAGCTCGTATTATGAGAACAAAAACCCTTCATTCTATGCAAATACACAAGATTCATGCGTTTCTAGCCGCCAAACAAGCCCCAAACGAATGAAAAGTCGCTTCATAACGAAATCGACCGATTGAGTTTTGCGCTCGCTGTAGGCGTTCCAGCTCGTATTATGGGATCAAAAACTCTTCATTCTAAACAAATACACAAGATTCATGCGTTTCTAGCCGCCAATCAAGCCCCAAACGAATACAAAGTCGCTTTATAACGATATCGAACGATTGAGTTTTGCGCTCGCTGTAGGCGTTCCAGCTCGTATTATGAGATCAAAAACCCTTCATTCTAAGCAAATACACAAGATTCATGCGTTTCTAGCCGCCAAACAAGCCCCAAACGAATGCAAAGTCGCTTTATCACGAAATCGAACGATTGAGTTTTGCGCTCGCTGTAGGCGTTCCAGCTCGTATTATGGGATCAAAAACTCTTCATTCTAAACAAATACACAAGATTCATGCGTTTCTAGCCGCCAAACAAGCCCCACACGAATGCAAAGTCGCTTTATAACGAAATCGAACGATTGAGTTTTGCGCTCGCTGTAGGCGTTCCAGCTCGTATTATGGGATCAAAAACTCTTCATTCTAAACAAATACACAAGATTCATGCGTTTCTAGCCGCCAATCAAGCCCCAAACGAATACAAAGTCGCTTTATAACGATATCGAACGATTGAGTTTTGCGCTCGCTGTAGGCGTTCCAGCTCGTATTATGAGATCAAAAACCCTTCATTCTAAGCAAGTACACAAGATTCATGCGTTTCTAGCCGCCAAACAAGCCCCAAACGAATGCAAAGTCGCTTTATCACGAAATCGAACGATTGAGTTTTGCGCTCGCTGTAGGCGTTCCAGCTCGTATTATGGGATCAAAAACTCTTCATTCTAAACAAATACACAAGATTCATGCGTTTCTAGCCGCCAATCAAGCCCCAAACGAATACAAAGTCGCTTTATAACGAAATCGAACGATTGAGTTTTGCGCTCGCTGTAAGCGTTCCAGCTCGTATTATGGGATCAAAAACGCTTCATTCTAAGCAAGTACACAAGATTCATGCGTTTCTAGCCACCAAACAAGCCCCAAACGAATGCAAAGTCGCTTTATAACGAAATCGAACGATTGAGTTTTGCGCTCGCTGTAGGCGTTCCAGCTCGTATTATGGGATCAAAAACTCTTCATTCTAAACAAATACACAAGATTCATGCGTTTCTAGCCGCCAATCAAGCCCCAAACGAATACAAAGTCGCTTTATAACGATATCGAACGATTGAGTTTTGCGCTCGCTGTAGGCGTTCCAGCTCGTATTATAAGATCATAAACCCTTCATTCTAAGCAAGTACACAAGATTCATGCGTTTCTAGCCGCCAAACAAGCCCCAAACGAATGCAAAGTCGCTTTATAACGAAATCGAACGATTGAGTTTTACGCTCGCTGTAGGCGTTCCAGCTCGTATTATGGGATCAAAAACTCTTCATTCTAAGCAAGTACACAAGATTCATGCGTTTCTAGCCGCCAAACAAGACCCAAACGAATGCAAAGTCGCTTTATAACGAAATCGCATCTTTGAGTTTTGCGCTCGCTGTAGGCGTTCCAGCTCGTATTATGGGATCAAAAACTCTTCATTCTAAACAAATACACAAGATTCATGCGTTTCTAGCCGCCAATCAAGCCCCAAACGAATACAAAGTCGCTTTATAACGAAATCGAACGATCGAGTTTTGCGCTCGCTGTAGGCGTTCCAGCTCGTATTATGAGATCAAAAACCCTTCATTCTATGCAAATACACAAGATTCATGCGTTTCTAGCCGCCAAACAAGCCCCAATCGAATGCAAAGTCGCTTTATAACGAAAACGAACGATTGAATTTTGCGCTCGCTGTAGGCGTTCCATCTCGTATTATGAGATCAAAAACCCTTCATTCTATGCAAATACACAAGATTCATGCGTTTCTAGCCGACAAACAAGCCCCAAACGAATGCAAAGTCGCTTTATAACGAAATCGAACGATTGAGTTTTGCGCTCGCTGTAGGCGTTCCAGCTCGTATTATGGGATCAAAAACTCTTCATTCTAAGCAAGTACACAAGATTCATGCGTTTCTAGCCGCCAAACAAGCCCCAAACGAATGCAAAGTCGCTTTATAACGAAATCGAACGATTGAGTTTTGCGCTCGCTGTAGGCGTTCCAGCTCGTATTATGGGATCAAAAACTCTTCATTCTAAGCAAATACACAAGATTCATGCGTTTGTAGCCGCCAAACAAGCCCCACACGAATGCAAAGTCGCTTTATAACGAAATCGAACGATTGAGTTTTGCGCTCGCTGTAGGCGTTCCAGCTCGTATTATGGGATCAAAAACTCTTCATTCTAAGCAAGTACACAAGATTCATGCATTTCTAGCCGCCAAACAAGTCCTAAACGAATGCAAAGTCGCTTTATAACGAAATCGCATATTTGAGTTTTGCGCTCGCTGTAGGCGTTCCATCTCGTATTATGAGATCAAAAACCCTTCATTCTATGCAAATACACAAGATTCATGCGTTTCTAGCCGACAAACAAGCCCCAAACGAATGCAAAGTCGCTTTATAACGAAATCGAACGATTGAGTTTTGCGCTCGCTGTAGGCGTTCCAGCTCGTATTATGGGATCAAAAACTCTTCATTCTAAACAAATACACAAGATTCATGCGTTTCTAGCCGCCAATCAAGCCCCAAACGAATACAAAGTCGCTTTATAACGAAATCGAACGATTGAGTTTTGCGCTCGCTGTAGGCGTTCCAGCTCGTATTATGGGATCAAAAACTCTTCATTCTAAGCAAGTACACAAGATTCATGCGTTTCTAGCCGCCAAACAAGCCCCAAACGAATGCAAAGTCGCTTTATAACGAAATCGAACGATTGAGTTTTGCGCTCGCTGTAGGCGTTCCAGCTCGTATTATGGGATCAAAAACTCTTCATTCTAAGCAAGTACACAAGATTCATGCGTTTCTAGCCGCCAAACAAGTCCCAAACGAATGCAAAGTCGCTTTATAACGAAATCGCATATTTGAGTTTTGCGCTCGCTGTAGGCGTTCCAGCTCGTATTATGGGATCAAAAACTCTTCATTCTAAACAAATACACAAGATTCGTGCGTTTCTAGCCGCCAATCAAGCCCCAAACGAATACAAAGTCGCTTTATAACGAAATCGAGCGATTGAGTTTTGCGCTCGCTGTAGGCGTTCCAGCTCGTATTATGAGATCAAAAACCCTTCATTCTATGCAAATACACAAGATTCATGCGTTTCTAGCCGCCAAACAAGCCCCATACGAATGCAAAGTCGCTTTATAACGAAATCGAACGATTGAGTTTTGCGCTCGCTGTAGGCGTTCCAGCTCGTATTATGGGATCAAAAACTCTTCATTCTAAGCAAGTACTTAAGATTCATGCGTTTCTAGCCGCCAAACAAGTCCCAAACGAATGCAAAGTCGCTTTATAACGAAATCGAACGATTGAGTTTTGCGCTCGCTGTAAGCGTTCCAGCTCGTATTATGAGATCAAAAACCCTTCATTCTATGCAAATACACAAGATTCATGCGTTTGTAGCCGCCAAACAAGCCCCACACGAATGCAAAGTCGCTTTATAACGAAATCGAACGATTGAGTTTTGCGCTCGCTGTAGGCGTTCCAGCTCGAATTATGGGATCAAAAACTCTTCATTCTAAGCAAGTACACAAGATTCATGCGTTTCTAGCCGCCAAACAAGTCCTAAACGAATGCAAAGTCGCTTTATAACGAAATCGCATATTTGAGTTTTGCGCTCGCTGTAGGCGTTCCATCTCGTATTATGAGATCAAAAACCCTTCATTCTATGCAAATACACAAGATTCATGCGTTTCTAGCCGACAAACAAGCCCCAAACGAATGCAAAGTCGCTTTATAACGAAATCGAACGATTGAGTTTTGCGCTCGCTGTAGGCGTTCCAGCTCGTATTATGGGATCAAAAACTCTTCATTCTAAACAAATACACAAGATTCATGCGTTTCTAGCCGCCAATCAAGCCCCAAACGAATACAAAGTCGCTTTATAACGAAATCGAACGATTGAGTTTTGCGCTCGCTGTAGGCGTTCCAGCTCGTATTATGGGATCAAAAACTCTTCATTCTAAACAAATACACAAGATTCATGCGTTTCTAGCCGCCAATCAAGCCCCAAACGAATACAAAGTCGCTTTATAACGAAATCGAACGATTGAGTTTTGCGCTCGCTGTAGGCGTTCCAGCTCGTATTATGGGATCAAAAACCCTTCATTCTATGCAAATACACAAGATTCATGCGATTCTAGCCGCCAAACAAGCCCCAAACGAATGCAAAGTCGCTTTATAACGAAATCGAACGATTGAGTTTTGCGCTCGCTGTAGGCGTTCCAACTCGTATTATGGGATCAAAAACTCTTCATTCTAAGCAAGTACACAAGATTCATGCGTTTCTTGCCGCCAAACAAGTCCCAAACGAATGCAAAGTCGCTTTATAACGAAATCGCATATTTGAGTTTTGCGCTCGCTGTAGGCGTTCCAGTTCGTATTATGGGATCAAAAACTCTTCATTCTAAACAAATACACAAGATTCATGCGTTTCTAGCCGCCAATCAAGCCCCAAACGAATACAAAGTCGCTTTATAACGAAATCGAACGATTGAGTTTTGCGCTCGCTGTAGGCGTTCCAGCTCGTATTATGAGATCAAAAACCCTTCATTCTATGCAAATACACAAGATTCATGCGTTTCTAGCCGCCAAACAAGCCCCAAACGAATGCAAAGTCGCTTTATAACGAAATCGAACGATTGAGTTTTGCGCTCGCTGTAGGCGTTCCAGCTCGTATTATGAGAACAAAAACCCTTCATTCTATGCAAATACACAAGATTCATGCGTTTCTAGCCGCCAAACAAGCCCCAAACGAATGAAAAGTCGCTTTATAACGAAATCGAACGATTGAGTTTTGCGCTCGCTGTAGGCGTTCCAGCTCGTATTATGGGATCAAAAACTCTTCATTCTAAACAAATACACAAGATTCATGCGTTTCTAG
Organism: Ichneumon xanthorius; assembly: GCA_917499995.1. Lineage (NCBI taxonomy): Eukaryota > Metazoa > Arthropoda > Insecta > Hymenoptera > Ichneumonidae > Ichneumon > Ichneumon xanthorius. Next base: position 31,674 of record CAKJTD010000080.1, on the reverse strand, counting down.
CCGCCAATCAAGCCCCAAACGAATACAAAGTCGCTTTATAACGATATCGAACGATTGAGTTTTGCGCTCGCTGTAGGCGTTCCAGCTCGTATTATGAGATCAAAAACCCTTCATTCTAAGCAAGTACACAAGATTCATGCGTTTCTAGCCGCCAAACAAGCCCCAATCGAATGCAAAGTCGCTTTATAACGAAAACGAACGATTGAATTTTGCGCTCGCTGTAGGCGTTCCAGCTCGTATTATGAGAACAAAAACCCTTCATTCTATGCAAATACACAAGATTCATGCGATTCTAGCCGCCAAACAAGCCCCAAACGAATGAAAAGTCGCTTTATAACGAAATCGAACGATTGCGTTTTGCGCTCGCTGTAGGCGTTCCAGCTCGTATTATGGGATCAAAAACTCTTCATTCTAAACAAATACACAAGATTCATGCGTTTCTAGCCGCCAATCAAGCCCCAAACGAATACAAAGTCGCTTTATAACGATATCGAACGATTGAGTTTTGCGCTCGCTGTAGGCGTTCCAGCTCGTATTATGAGATCAAAAACCCTTCATTCTAAGCAAGTACACAAGATTCATGCGTTTCTAGCCGCCAAACAAGCCCCAAACGAATGCAAAGTCGCTTTATAACGAAATCGAACGATTGAGTTTTGCGCTCGCTGTAGGCGTTCCAGCTCGTATTATGGGATCAAAAACTCTTCATTCTAAACAAATACACAAGATTCATGCGTTTCTAGCCGCCAATCAAGCCCCAAACGAATACAAAGTCGCTTTATAACGAAATCGAACGATTGAGTTTTGCGCTCGCTGTAGGCGTTCCAGCTCGTATTATGGGATCAAAAACTCTTCATTCTAAGCAAGTACACAAGATTCATGCGTTTCTAGCCGCCAAACAAGTCTCAAACGAATGCAAAGTCGCTTTATAACCAAATCGCATATTTGAGTTTTGCGCTCGCTGTAGGCGTTCCAGCTCGTATTATGGGATCAAAAACTCTTCATTCTAAACAAATACACAAGATTCATGCGTTTCTAGCCGCCAATCAAGCCCCAAACGAATACAAAGTCGCTTTATAACGAAATCGAACGATTGAGTTTTGCGCTCGCTGTAGGCGTTCCAGCTCGTATTATGAGATCAAAAACCCTTCATTCTATGCAAATACACAAGATTCATGCGTTTCTAGCCGCCAAACAAGCCCCAATCGAATGCAAAGTCGCTTTATAACGAAAACGAACGATTGAATTTTGCGCTCGCTGTAGGCGTTCCAGCTCGTATTATGAGAACAAAAACCCTTCATTCTATGCAAATACACAAGATTCATGCGTTTCTAGCCGCCAAACAAGCCCCAAACGAATGAAAAGTCGCTTCATAACGAAATCGAACGATTGAGTTTTGCGCTCGCTGTAGGCGTTCCAGCTCGTATTATGGGATCAAAAACTCTTCATTCTAAACAAATACACAAGATTCATGCGTTTCTAGCCGCCAATCAAGCCCCAAACGAATACAAAGTCGCTTTATAACGATATCGAACGATTGAGTTTTGCGCTCGCTGTAGGCGTTCCAGCTCGTATTATGAGATCAAAAACCCTTCATTCTAAGCAAGTACACAAGATTCATGCGTTTCTAGCCGCCAAACAAGCCCCAAACGAATGCAAAGTCGCTTTATCACGAAATCGAACGATTGAGTTTTGCGCTCGCTGTAGGCGTTCCAGCTCGTATTATGGGATCAAAAACTCTTCATTCTAAACAAATACACAAGATTCATGCGTTTCTATCCGCCAATCAAGCCCCAAACGAATACAAAGTCGCTTTATAACGAAATCGAACGATTGAGTTTTGCGCTCGCTGTAAGCGTTCCAGCTCGTATTATGGGATCAAAAACGCTTCATTCTAAGCAAGTACACAAGATTCATGCGTTTCTAGCCACCAAACAAGCCCCAAACGAATGCAAAGTCGCTTTATAACGAAATCGAACGATTGAGTTTTGCGCTCGCTGTAGGCGTTCCAGCTCGTATTATGGGATCAAAAACTCTTCATTCTAAACAAATACACAAGATTCATGCGTTTCTAGCCGCCAATCAAGCCCCAAACGAATACAAAGTCGCTTTATAACGATATCGAACGATTGAGTTTTGCGCTCGCTGTAGGCGTTCCAGCTCGTATTATAAGATCATAAACCCTTCATTCTAAGCAAGTACACAAGATTCATGCGTTTCTAGCCGCCAAACAAGCCCCAAACGAATGCAAAGTCGCTTTATAACGAAATCGAACGATTGAGTTTTACGCTCGCTGTAGGCGTTCCAGCTCGTATTATGGGATCAAAAACTCTTCATTCTAAGCAAGTACACAAGATTCATGCGTTTCTAGCCGCCAAACAAGACCCAAACGAATGCAAAGTCGCTTTATAACGAAATCGCATCTTTGAGTTTTGCGCTCGCTGTAGGCGTTCCAGCTCGTATTATGGGATCAAAAACTCTTCATTCTAAACAAATACACAAGATTCATGCGTTTCTAGCCGCCAATCAAGCCCCAAACGAATACAAAGTCGCTTTATAACGAAATCGAACGATCGAGTTTTGCGCTCGCTGTAGGCGTTCCAGCTCGTATTATGAGATCAAAAACCCTTCATTCTATGCAAATACACAAGATTCATGCGTTTCTAGGCGCCAAACAAGCCCCAATCGAATGCAAAGTCGCTTTATAACGAAAACGAACGATTGAATTTTGCGCTCGCTGTAGGCGTTCCATCTCGTATTATGAGATCACAAACCCTTCATTCTATGCAAATACACAAGATTCATGCGTTTCTAGCCGACAAACAAGCCCCAAACGAATGCAAAGTCGCTTTATAACGAAATCGAACGATTGAGTTTTGCGCTCGCTGTAGGCGTTCCAGCTCGTATTATGGGATCAAAAACTCTTCATTCTAAGCAAGTACACAAGATTCATGCGTTTCTAGCCGCCAAACAAGCCCCAAACGAATGCAAAGTCGCTTTATAACGAAATCGAACGATTGAGTTTTGCGCTCGCTGTAGGCGTTCCAGCTCGTATTATGGGATCAAAAACTCTTCATTCTAAGCAAGTACACAAGATTCATGCGTTTCTAGCCGCCAAACAAGCCCCAAACGAATGCAAAGTCGCTTTATAACGAAATCGAACGATTGAGTTTTGCGCTCGCTGTAGGCGTTCCAGCTCGTATTATGGGATCAAAAACACTTCATTCTAAGCAAATACACAAGATTCATGCGTTTCTAGCCGCCAAACAAGCCCCAAACGAATGCAAAGTCGCTTTATAACGAAATCGAACGATTGAGTTTTGCGCTCGCTGTAGGCGTTCCAGCTCGTATTATGGGATCAAAAACTCTTCATTCTAAGCAAGTACACAAGATTCATGCGTTTCTAGCCGCCAAACAAGCCCCAAACGAATGCAAAGTCGCTTTATAACGAAATCGAACGATTGAGTTTTGCGCTCGCTGTAGGCGTTCCAGCTCGTATTATGGGATCAAAAACTCTTCATTCTAAGCAAGTACACAAGATTCATGCGTTTCTAGCCGCCAAACAAGCCCCAAACGAATGCAAAGTCGCTTTATAACGAAATCGAACGATTGAGTTTTGCGCTCGCTGTAGGCGTTCCAGCTCGTATTATGGGATCAAAAACTCTTCATTCTAAGCAAGTACACAAGATTCATGCGTTTCTAGCCGCCAAACAAGCCCCAAACGAATGCAAAGTCGCTTTATAACGAAATCGAACGATTGAGTTTTGCGCTCGCTGTAGGCGTTCCAGCTCGTATTATGGGATCAAAAACTCTTCATTCTAAGCAAGTACACAAGATTCATGCGTTTCTAGCCGCCAAACAAGTCCCAAACGAATGCAAAGTCGCTTTATAACGAAATCGCATATTTGAGTTTTGCGCTCGCTGTAGGCGTTCCAGCTCGTATTATGGGATCAAAAACTCTTCATTCTAAACAAATACACAAGATTCATGCGTTTCTAGCCGCCAATCAAGCCCCAAACGAATACAAAGTCGCTTTATAACGAAATCGAGCGATTGAGTTTTGCGCTCGCTGTAGGCGTTCCAGCTCGTATTATGGGATCAAAAACCCTTCATTCTATGCAAATACACAAGATTCATGCGTTTCTAGCCGCCAATCAAGCCCCAAACGAATGCAAAGTCGCTTTATAACGAAATCGAACGATTGAGTTTTGCGCTCGCTGTAGGCGTTCCAGCTCGTATTATGGGATCAAAAACTCTTCATTCTAAGCAAGTACACAAGATTCATGCGTTTCTAGCCGCCAAACAAGTCCCAAACGAATGCAAAGTCGCTTTATAACGAAATCGCATATTTGAGTTTTGCGCTCGCTGTAGGCGTTCCAGCTCGTATTATGGGATCAAAAACTCTTCATTCTAAACAAATACACAAGATTCGTGCGTTTCTAGCCGCCAATCAAGCCCCAAACGAATACAAAGTCGCTTTATAACGAAATCGAGCGATTGAGTTTTGCGCTCGCTGTAGGCGTTCCAGCTCGTATTATGAGATCAAATACCCTTCATTCTATACAAATACACAAGATTCATGCGTTTCTAGCCGCCAAACAAGCCCCAAACGAATGCAAAGTCGCTTTATAACGACATCGTATATTTGAGTTTTGCGCTCGCTGAACGCGTTCCAGCTCGTATTATGAGATCAAAAACCCTTCATTCTATGCAAATACACAAGATTCATGCGTTTCTAGCCGCCAAACAAGTCCCAAACGAATGCAAAGTCGCTTTATAACGAAATCGAACGATTGAGTTTTGCGCTCGCTGTAGGCGTTCCAGCTCGTATTATGGGATCAAAAACTCTTCATTCTAAGCAAGTACACAAGATTCATGCGTTTCTAGCCGCCAAACAAGTCCCAAACGAATGCAAAGTCGCTTTATAACGAAATCGCATATTTGAGTTTTGCGCTCGCTGTAGGCGTTCCAGCTCGTATTATGGGATCAAAAACTCTTCATTCTAAACAAATACACAAGATTCATGCGTTTCTAGCCGCCAATCAAGCCCCAAACGAATACAAAGTCGCTTTATAACGAAATCGAGCGATTGAGTTTTGCGCTCGCTGTAGGCGTTCCAGCTCGTATTATGGGATCAAAAACCCTTCATTCTATGCAAATACACAAGATTCATGCGTTTCTAGCCGCCAATCAAGCCCCAAACGAATGCAAAGTCGCTTTATAACGAAATCGAAGTATTGAGTTTTGCGCTCGCTGTAGGCGTTCCAGCTCGAATTATGGGATCAAAAACTCTTCATTCTAAGCAAGTACACAAGATTCATGCGTTTCTAGCCGCCAAACAAGTCCTAAACGAATGCAAAGTCGCTTTATAACGAAATCGCATATTTGAGTTTTGCGCTCGCTGTAGACGTTCCATCTCGTATTATGAGATCAAAAACCCTTCATTCTATGCAAATACACAAGATTCATGCGTTTCTAGCCGACAAACAAGCCCCAAACGAATGCAAAGTCGCTTTATAACGAAATCGAACGATTGAGTTTTGCGCTCGCTGTAAGCGTTCCAGCTCGTATTATGGGATCAAAAACTCTTCATTCTAAGCAAGTACACAAGATTCATGCGTTTCTAGCCGCCAAACAAGTCCCAAACGAATGCAAAGTCGCTTTATAACGAAATCGCATATTTGAGTTTTGCGCTCGCTGTAGGCGTTCCAGCTCGTATTATGGGATCAAAAACTCTTCATTCTAAACAAATACACAAGATTCGTGCATTTCTAGCCGCCAATCAAGCCCCAAACGAATACAAAGTCGCTTTATAACGAAATCGAGCGATTGAGTTTTGCGCTCGCTGTAGGCGTTCCAGCTCGTATTATGAGATCAAATACCCTTCATTCTATACAAATACACAAGATTCATGCGTTTCTAGCCGCCAAACAAGCCCCAAACGAATGCAAAGTCGCTTTATAACGACATCGTATATTTGAGTTCTGCGCTCGCTGAACGCGTTCCAGCTCGTATTATGAGATCAAAAACCCTTCATTCTATGCAAATACACAAGATTCATGCGTTTCTAGCCGCCAAACAAGTCCCAAACGAATGCAAAGTCGCTTTATAACGAAATCGAACGATTGAGTTTTGCGCTCGCTGTAGGCGTTCCAGCTCGTATTATGGGATCAAAAACTCTTCATTCTAAGCAAGTACACAAGATTCATGCGTTTCTAGCCGCCAAACAAGTCCCAAACGAATGCAAAGTCGCTTTATAACGAAATCGCATATTTGAGTTTTGCGCTCGCTGTAGGCGTTCCAGCTCGTATTATGGGATCAAAAACTCTTCATTCTAATCAAATACACAAGATTCATGCGTTTCTAGCCGCCAATCAAGCCCCAAACGAATACAAAGTCGCTTTATAACGAAATCGAGCGATTGAGTTTTGCGCTCGCTGTAGGCGTTCCAGCTCGTATTATGGGATCAAAAACCCTTCATTCTATGCAAATACACAAGATTCATGCGTTTCTAGCCGCCAATCAAGCCCCAAACGAATGCAAAGTCGCTTTATAACGAAATCGAACGATTGAGTTTTGCGCTCGCTGTAGGCGTTCCAGCTCGAATTATGGGATCAAAAACTCTTCATTCTAAGCAAGTACACAAGATTCATGCGTTTCTAGCCGCCAAACAAGTCCTAAACGAATGCAAAGTCGCTTTATAACGAAATCGCATATTTGAGTTTTGCGCTCGCTGTAGACGTTCCATCTCGTATTATGAGATCAAAAACCCTTCATTCTATGCAAATACACAAGATTCATGCGTTTCTAGCCGACAAACAAGCCCCAAACGAATGCAAAGTCGCTTTATAACGAAATCGAACGATTGAGTTTTGCGCTCGCTGTAAGCGTTCCAGCTCGTATTATGGGATCAAAAACTCTTCATTCTAAGCAAGTACACAAGATTCATGCGTTTCTAGCCGCCAAACAAGTCCCAAACGAATGCAAAGTCGCTTTATAACGAAATCGCATATTTGAGTTTTGCGCTCGCTGTAGGCGTTCCAGCTCGTATTATGGGATCAAAAACTCTTCATTCTAAACAAATACACAAGATTCATGCGTTTCTAGCCGCCAATCAAGCCCCAAACGAATACAAAGTCGCTTTATAACGAAATCGAACGATTGAGTTTTGCGCTCGCTATAGGCGTTCCAGCTCGTATTATGAGATCAACAACCCTTCATTCTATGCAAATACACAAGATTCATGCGTTTCTAGCTGCCAAACAAGCCCCAAACGAATGCAAAGTCGCTTTATAACGAAATCGAACGATTGAGTTTTGCGCTCGCTGTAGGCGTTCCAGCTCGTATTATGGGATCAAAAACTCTTCATTCTAAACAAATACACAAGATTCATGCGTTTCTAGCCGCCAATCAAGCCCCAAACGAATACAAAGTCGCTTTATAACGAAATCGAACGATTGAGTTTTGCGCTCGCTGTAGGCTTTCCAGCTCGTATTATGGGATCAAAAACTCTTCATTCTAAGCAAGTACACAAGATTCATGCGTTTCTAGCCGCCAAACAAGCCCCAAACGAATGAAAAGTCGCTTTATAACGAAATCGAACGATTGAGTTTTGCGCTCGCTGTAGGCGTTCCAGCTCGTATTATGGGATCAAAAACTCTTCATTCTAAACAAATACACAAGATTCATGCGTTTCTAGCCGCCAATCAAGCCCCAAACGAATACAAATCGCTTTATAACGATATCGAACGATTGAGTCTTGCGCTCGCTGTAGGCGTTCCAGCTCGTATTATGAGATCAAAAACCCTTCATTCTAAGCAAGTACACAAGATTCATGCGTTTCTAGCCGCCAAACAAGCCCCAAACGAATGCAAAGTCGCTTTATAACGAAATCGAACGATTGAGTTTTGCGCTCGCTGTAGGCGTTCCAGCTCGTATTATGGGATCAAAAACTCTTCATTCTAAACAAATACACAAGATTCATGCGTTTCTAGCCGCCAATCAAGCCCCAAACGAATACAAAGTCGCTTTATAACGAAATCGAACGATTGAGTTTTGCGCTCGCTGTAGGCGTTCCAGCTCGTATTATGGGATCAAAAACTCTTCATTCTAAGCAAGTACACAAGATTCATGCGTTTCTAGCCGCCAAACAAGTCTCAAACGAATGCAAAGTCGCTTTATAACCAAATCGCATATTTGAGTTTTGCGCTCGCTGTAGGCGTTCCAGCTCGTATTATGGGATCAAAAACTCTTCATTCTAAACAAATACACAAGATTCATGCGTTTCTAGCCGCCAATCAAGCCCCAATCGAATACAAAGTCGCTTTATAACGAAATCGAACGATTGAGTTTTGCGCTCGCTGTAGGCGTTCCAGCTCGTATTATGAGATCAAAAACCCTTCATTCTATGCAAATACACAAGATTCATGCGTTTCTAGCCGCCAAACAAGCCCCAATCGAATGCAAAGTCGCTTTATAACGAAAACGAACGATTGAATTTTGCGCTCGCTGTAGGCGTTCCAGCTCGTATTATGAGAACAAAAACTCTTCATTCTAAACAAATACACAAGATTCATGCGTTTCTAGCCGCCAATCAAGCCCCAAACGAATACAAAGTCGCTTTATAACGAAATCGAACGATTGAGTTTTGCGCTCGCTGTAGGCGTTCCAGCTCGTATTATGAGATCAAAAACCCTTCATTCTATGCAAATACACAAGATTCATGCGATTCTAGCCGCCAAACAAGCCCCAAACGAATGCAAAGTCGCTTTATAACGAAATCGAACGATTGAGTTTTGCGCTCGCTGTAGGCGTTCCAACTCGTATTATGGGATCAAAAACTCTTCATTCTAAGCAAGTACACAAGATTCATGCGTTTCTTGCCGCCAAACAAGTCCCAAACGAATGCAAAGTCGCTTTATAACGAAATCGCATATTTGAGTTTTGCGCTCGCTGTAGGCGTTCCAGCTCGTATTATGGGATCAAAAACTCTTCATTCTAAACAAATACACAAGATTCATGCGTTTCTAGCCGCCAATCAAGCCCCAAACGAATACAAAGTCGCTTTATAACGAAATCGAACGATTGAGTTTTGCGCTCGCTGTAGGCGTTCCAGCTCGTATTATGAGATCAAAAACCCTTCATTCTATGCAAATACACAAGATTCATGCGTTTCTAGCCGCCAAACAAGCCCCAAACGAATGCAAAGTCGCTTTATAACGAAATCGAACGATTGAGTTTTGCGCTCGCTGTACGCGTTCCAGCTCGTATTATGGGATCAAAAACTCTTCATTCTAAACAAATACACAAGATTCATGCGTTTCTAGCCGCCAATCAAGCCCCAAACGAATACAAAGTCGCTTTATAACGAAATCGAACGATTGAGTTTTGCGCTCGCTGTAGGCGTTCCAGCTCGTATTATGAGATCAAAAACCCTTCATTCTATGCAAATACACAAGATTCATGCGATTCTAGCCGCCAAACAAGCCCCAAACGAATGCAAAGTCGCTTTATAACGAAATCGAACGATTGAGTTTTGCGCTCGCTGTAGGCGTTCCAACTCGTATTATGGGATCAAAAACTCTTCATTCTAAGCAAGTACACAAGATTCATGCGTTTCTTGCCGCCAAACATGTCCCAAACGAATGCAAAGTCGCTTTATAACGAAATCGCATATTTGAGTTTTGCGCTCGCTGTAGGCGTTCCAGCTCGTATTATGGGATCAAAAACTCTTCATTCTAAACAAATACACAAGATTCATGCGTTTCTAGCCGCCAAACAAGCCCCAAACGAATACAAAGTCGCTTTATAACGAAATCGAACGATTGAGTTTTGCGCTCGCTGTAGGCGTTCCAGCTCGTATTATGAGATCAAAAACCCTTCATTCTATGCAAATACACAAGATTCATGCGTTTCTAGCCGCCAAACAATGCAAAGTCGCTTTATAACGAAATCGAACGATTGAGTTTTGCGCTCACTGTAGGCGTTCCAGCTCGTATTATGGGATCAAAAACTCTTCATTCTAAGCAAGTACACAAGATTCATGCGTTTCTAGCCGCCAAACAAGTCCCAAACGAATGCAAAGTCGCTTTATAACGAAATCGCATATTTGAGTTTTGCGCTCGCTGTAGGCGTTCCAGCTCGTATTATGGGATCAAAAACTCTTCATTCTAACCAAATACACAAGATTCATGCGTTTCTAGCCGCCAATCAAGCCCCAAACGAATGCAAAGTCGCTTTATAACGAAATCGAACGATTGAGTTTTGCGCTCGCTGTAGGCGTTCCAGCTCGTATTATGAGATCAAAAACCCTTCATTCTATGCAAATACACAAGATTCATGCGTTTCTAGCCGCCAAACAATGCAAAGTCGCTTTATAACGAAATCGAACGATTGAGTTTTGCGCTCACTGTAGGCGTTCCAGCTCGTATTATGGGATCAAAAACTCTTCATTCTAAGCAAGTACACAAGATTCATGCGTTTCTAGCCGCCAAACAAGTCCCAAACGAATGCAAAGTCGCTTTATAACGAAATCGCATATTTGAGTTTTGCGCTCGCTGTAGGCGTTCCAGCTCGTATTATGGGATCAAAAACTCTTCATTCTAAACAAATACACAAGATTCATGCGTTTCTAGCCGCCAATCAAGCCCCAAACGAATACAAAGTCGCTTTATAACGAAATCGAACGATTGAGTTTTGCGCTCGCTGTAGGCGTTCCAGCTCGTATTATGAGATCAAAAACCCTTCATTCTATGCAAATACACAAGATTCATGCGTTTCTAGCCGCCAAACAAGCCCCATACGAATGCAAAGTCGCTTTATAACGAAATCGAACGATTGAGTTTTGCGCTCGCTGTAGGCGTTCCAGCTCGTATTATGGGATCAAAAACTCTTCATTCTAAGCAAGTACTTAAGATTCATGCGTTTCTAGCCGCCAAACAAGTCCCAAACGAATGCAAAGTCGCTTTATATCGAAATCGCATATTTGAGTTTTGCGCTCGCTGTAGGTGTTCCAGCTCGTATTATGAGATCAAAAACTCTTCATTCTAAGCAAGTACACAAGATTCATGCGTTTCTAGCCGCCAAACAAGCCCCAAACGAATGCAAAGTCGCTTTATCACGAAATCGAACGATTGAGTTTTGGGCTCGCTGTAGGCGTTCCAGCTCGTATTATGGGATCAAAAACTCTTCATTCTAAACAAATACACAAGATTCATGCGTTTCTAGCCGCCAAACAAGCCCCAAACGAATACAAAGTCGCTTTATAACGAAATCGAACGATTGAGTTTTGCGCTCGCTGTAGGCGTTCCAGCTCGTATTATGGGATCAAAAACTCTTCATTCTAAGCAAGTACACAAGATTCATGCGTTTCTAGCCGCCAAACAAGCCCCAAACGAATGCAAAGTCGCTTTATAACGAAATCGAACGATTGAGTTTTGCGCTCGCTGTAAGCGTTCCAGCTCGTATTATGAGATCAAAAACCCTTCATTCTATGCAAATACACAAGATTCATGCGTTTGTAGCCGCCAAACAAGCCCCAAACGAATGCAAAGTCGCTTTATAACGAAATCGAACGATTGAGTTTTGCGCTCGCTGTAGGCGTTCCAGCTCGAATTATGGGATCAAAAACTCTTCATTCTAAGCAAGTACACAAGATTCATGCGTTTCTAGCCGCCAAACAAGTCCTAAACGAATGCAAAGTCGCTTTATAACGAAATCGCATATTTGAGTTTTGCGCTCGCTGTAGGCGTTCCATCTCGTATTATGAGATCAAAAACCCTTCATTCTATGCAAATACACAAGATTCATGCGTTTCTAGCCGACAAACAAGCCCCAAACGAATGCAAAGTCGCTTTATAACGAAATCGAACGATTGAGTTTTGCGCTCGCTGTAGGCGTTCCAGCTCGTATTATGGGATCAAAAACTCTTCATTCTAAACAAATACACAAGATTCATGCGTTTCTAGCCGCCAATCAAGCCCCAAACGAATACAAAGTCGCTTTATAACGAAATCGAACGATTGAGTTTTGCGCTCGCTGTAGGCGTTCCAGCTCGTATTATGAGATCAAAAACCCTTCATTCTATGCAAATACACAAGATTCATGCGTTTCTAGCCGCCAAACAAGCCCCATACGAATGCAAAGTCGCTTTATAACGAAATCGAACGATTGAGTTTTGCGCTCGCTGTAGGCGTTCCAGCTCGTATTATGGGATCAAAAACTCTTCATTCTAAGCAAGTACTTAAGATTCATGCGTTTCTAGCCGCCAAACAAGTCCCAAACGAATGCAAAGTCGCTTTATAACGAAATCGCATATTTGAGTTTTGCGCTCGCTGTAGGCGTTCCAGCTCGTATTATGGGATCAAAAACTCTTCATTCTAAACAAATACACAAGATTCATGCGTTTCTAGCCGCCAAACAAGCCCCAAACGAATACAAAGTCGCTTTATAACGAAATCGAACGATTGAGTTTTGCGCTCGCTGTAGGCGTTCCAGCTCGTATTATGAGATCAAAAACCCTTCATTCTATGCAAATACACAAGATTCATGCGTTTCTAGCCGCCAAACAATGCAAAGTCGCTTTATAACGAAATCGAACGATTGAGTTTTGCGCTCACTGTAGGCGTTCCAGCTCGTATTAAGGGATCAAAAACTCTTCATTCTAAGCAAGTACACAAGATTCATGCGTTTCTAGCCGCCAAACAAGTCCCAAACGAATGCAAAGTCGCTTTATAACGAAATCGCATATTTGAGTTTTGCGCTCGCTGTAGGCGTTCCAGCTCGTATTATGGGATCAAAAACTCTTCATTCTAAACAAATACACAAGATTCATGCGTTTCTAGCCGCCAATCAAGCCCCAAACGAATACAAAGTCGCTTTATAACGAAATCGAACGATTGAGTTTTGCGCTCGCTGTAGGCGTTCCAGCTCGTATTATGAGATCAAAAACCCTTCATTCTATGCAAATACACAAGATTCATGCGTTTCTAGCCGCCAAACAAGCCCCAAACGAATGCAAAGTCGCTTTATAACGAAATCGAACGATTGAGTTTTGCGCTCGCTGTAGGCGTTCCAGCTCGTATTATGGGATCAAAAACTCTTCATTCTAAGCAAGTACTTAAGATTCATGCGTTTCTAGCCGCCAAACAAGTCCCAAACGAATGCAAAGTCGCTTTATAACGAAATCGCATATTTGAGTTTTGCGCTCGCTGTAGGTGTTCCAGCTCGTATTATGAGATCAAAAACCCTTCATTCTAAGCAAGTACACAAGATTCATGCGTTTCTAGCCGCCAAACAAGCCCCAAACGAATGCAAAGTCGCTTTATAACGAAATCGAACGATTGAGTTTTGGGCTCGCTGTAGGCGTTCCAGCTCGTATTATGGGATCAAAAACTCTTCATTCTAAACAAATACACAAGATTCATGCGTTTCTAGCCGCCAATCAAGCCCCAAACGAATACAAAGTCGCTTTATAACGAAATCGAACGATTGAGTTTTGCGCTCGCTGTAGGCGTTCCAGCTCGTATTATGGGATCAAAAACTCTTCATTCTAAGCAAGTACACAAGATTCATGCGTTTCTAGCCGCCAAACAAGCCCCAAACGAATGCAAAGTCGCTTTATAACGAAATCGAACGATTGAGTTTTGCGCTCGCTGTAAGCGTTCCAGCTCGTATTATGAGATCAAAAACCCTTCATTCTATGCAAATACACAAGATTCATGCGTTTGTAGCCGCCAAACAAGCCCCAAACGAATGCAAAGTCGCTTTATAACGAAATCGAACGATTGAGTTTTGCGCTCGCTGTAGGCGTTCCAGCTCGAATTATGGGATCAAAAACTCTTCATTCTAAGCAAGTACACAAGATTCATGCGTTTCTAGCCGCCAAACAAGTCCTAAACGAATGCAAAGTCGCTTTATAACGAAATCGCATATTTGAGTTTTGCGCTCGCTGTAGGCGTTCCATCTCGTATTATGAGATCAAAAACCCTTCATTCTATGCAAATACACAAGATTCATGCGTTTCTAGCCGACAAACATGCCCCAAACGAATGCAAAGTCGCTTTATAACGAAATCGAACGATTGAGTTTTGCGCTCGGTGTAGGCGTTCCACCTCGTATTATGGGATCAAAAACTCTTCATTCTATGCAAGTACACAAGATTCATGCGTTTCTAGCCGCCAAACAAGCCCCAAACGAATGCAAAGTCGCTTTATATCGAAATCGCATATTTGAGTTTTGCGCTCGCTGTAGGTGTTCCAGCTCGTATTATGAGATCAAAAACCCTTCATTCTAAGCAAGTACACAAGATTCATGCGTTTCTAGCCGCCAAACAAGCCCCAAACGAATGCAAAGTCGCTTTATCACGAAATCGAACGATTGAGTTTTGGGCTCGCTGTAGGCGTTCCAGCTCGTATTATGGGATCAAAAACTCTTCATTCTAAACAAATACACAAGATTCATGCGTTTCTAGCCGCCAATCAAGCCCCAAACGAATACAAAGTCGCTTTATAACGAAATCGAACGATTGAGTTTTGCGCTCGCTGTAGGCGTTCCAGCTCGTATTATGGGATCAAAAACTCTTCATTCTAAGCAAGTACACAAGATTCATGCGTTTCTAGCCGCCAAACAAGCCCCAAACGAATGCAAAGTCGCTTTATAACGAAATCGAACGATTGAGTTTTGCGCTCGCTGTAAGCGTTCCAGCTCGTATTATGAGATCAAAAACCCTTCATTCTATGCAAATACACAAGATTCATGCGTTTGTAGCCGCCAAACAAGCCCCAAACGAATGCAAAGTCGCTTTATAACGAAATCGAACGATTGAGTTTTGCGCTCGCTGTAGGCGTTCCAGCTCGAATTATGGGATCAAAAACTCTTCATTCTAAGCAAGTACACAAGATTCATGCGTTTCTAGCCGCCAAACAAGTCCTAAACGAATGCAAAGTCGCTTTATAACGAAATCGCATATTTGAGTTTTGCGCTCGCTGTAGGCGTTCCATCTCGTATTATGAGATCAAAAACCCTTCATTCTATGCAAATACACAAGATTCATGCGTTTCTAGCCGACAAACATGCCCCAAACGAATGCAAAGTCGCTTTATAACGAAATCGAACGATTGAGTTTTGCGCTCGGTGTAGGCGTTCCACCTCGTATTATGGGATCAAAAACTCTTCATTCTATGCAAGTACACAAGATTCATGCGTTTCTAGCCGCCAAACAAGCCCCAAACGAATGCAAAGTCGCTTTATAACGAAATCGAACGATTGAGTTTTGCGCTCGCTGTAAGCGTTCCAGCTCGTATTATGGGATCAAAAACTCTTCATTCTAAGCAAGTACACAAGATTCATGCGTTTCTAGCCGCCAAACAAGTCCCAAACGAATGCAAAGTCGCTTTATAACGAAATCGCATATTTGAGTTTTGCGCTCGCTGTAGGCGTTCCAGCTCGTATTATGAGATCAAAAACCCTTCATTCTATGCAAATACACAAGATTCATGCGTTTCTAGCCGCCAAATAAGCCCCAAACGAATGCAAAGTCGCTTTATAACGAAATCGAACGATTGAGTTTTGCGCTCGCTGTAGGCGTTCCAGCTCGTATTATGGGATCAAAAACTCTTCATTCTAAGCAAGTACTTAAGATTCATGCGTTTCTAGCCGCCAAACAAGTCCCAAACGAATGCAAAGTCGCTTTATATCGAAATCGCATATTTGAGTTTTGCGCTCGCTGTAGGTGTTCCAGCTCGTATTATGAGATCAAAAACCCTTCATTCTATGCAAATACACAAGATTCATGCGTTTCTAGCCGCCAAACAATCCCTAATCTAATGCAAAGTCGCTTTATAACGAAATCGAACGATTGAGTTTTGCGCTCGCTGTAGGCGTTCCAACTCGTATTATGGGATCAAGAACTCTTCATTCTAAGCAAGTACACAATATTCATGCGATTCTTGCCGCCAAACAAGCCCAAACGAATGCAAAGTCGCTTTATAACAAAATCGCATATTTGAGTTTTGCGCTCGCTGTAGGCGTTCCAGCTCGTATTATGGGATCAAAAACTCTTCATTCTAAACAAATACACAAGATTCATGCGTTTCTAGCCGCCAATCAAGCCCCAAACGAATACAAAGTCGCTTTATAACGAAATCGAACGATTGAGTTTTGCGCTCGCTGTAGGCGTTCCAGCTCGTATTATGAGATCAAAAACCCTTCATTCTATGCAAATACACAAGATTCATGCGTTTCTAGGCGCCAAACAAGCCCCAATCGAATGCAAAGTCGCTTTATAACGAAAACGAACGATTGAATTTTGCGCTCGCTGTAGGCGTTCCAGCTCGTATTATGAGAACAAAAACCCTTCATTCTATGCAAATACACAAGATTCATGCGTTTCTAGCCGCCAAACAAGCCCCAAACGAATGAAAAGTCGCTTTATAACGAAATCGAACGATTGAGTTTTGCGCTCGCTGTAGGCGTTCCAGCTCGTATTATGGGATCAAAAACTCTTCATTCTAAACAAATACACAAGATTCATGCGTTTCTAGCCGCCAATCAAGCCCCAAACGAAAACAAAGTCGCTTTATAACGATATCGAACGATTGAGTTTTGCACTCGCTGTAGGCGTTCCAGCTCGTATTATGAGATCAAAAACCCTTCATTCTAAGCAAGTACACAAGATTCATGCGTTTCTAGCCGCCAAACAAGCCCCAAACGAATGCAAAGTCGCTTTATCACGAAATCGAACGATTGAGTTTTGCGCTCGCTGTAGGCGTTCCAGCTCGTATTATGGGATCAAAAACTCTTCATTCTAAACAAATACACAAGATTCATGCGTTTCTAGCCGCCAATCAAGCCCCAAACGAATACAAAGTCGCTTTATAACGAAATCGAACGATTGAGTTTTGCGCTCGCTGTAGGCGTTCCAGCTCGTATTATGAGATCAAAAACCCTTCATTCTATGCAAATACACAAGATTCATGCGATTCTAGCCGCCAAACAAGCCCCAAACGAATGCAAAGTCGCTTTATAACGAAATCGAACGATTGAGTTTTGCGCTCGCTGTAGGCGTTCCAGCTCGTATTATGGGATCAAAAACTCTTCATTCTAAACAAATACACAAGATTCATGCGTTTCTAGCCGCCAATCAAGCCCCAAACGAATACAAAGTCGCTTTATAACGATATCGAACGATTGAGTTTTGCGCTCGCTGTAGGCGTTCCAGCTCGTATTATGAGATCAAAAACCCTTCATTCTAAGCAAGTACACAAGATTCATGCGTTTCTAGCCGCCAAACAAGCCCCAAACGAATGCAAAGTCGCTTTATCACGAAATCGAACGATTGAGTTTTGCGCTCGCTGTAGGCGTTCCAGCTCGTATTATGGGATCAAAAACTCTTCATTCTAAACAAATACACAAGATTCATGCGTTTCTAGCCGCCAATCAAGCCCCAAACGAATACAAAGTCGCTTTATAACGACATCGTATATTTGAGTTTTGCGCTCGCTGAACGCGTTCCAGCTCGTATTATGAGATCAAAAACCCTTCATTCTATGCAAATACACAAGATTCATGCGTTTCTAGCCGCCAAACAAGTCCCAAACGAATGCAAAGTCGCTTTATAACGAAATCGAACGATTGAGTTTTGCGCTCGCTGTAGGCGTTCCAGCTCGTATTATGGGATCAAAAACTCTTCATTCTAAGCAAGTACACAAGATTCATGCGTTTCTAGCCGCCAAACAAGTCCCAAACGAATGCAAAGTCGCTTTATAACGAAATCGCATATTTGAGTTTTGCGCTCGCTGTAGGCGTTCCAGCTCGTATTATGGGATCAAAAACTCTTCATATTAAACAAATACACAAGATTCATGCGTTTCTAGCCGCCAATCAAGCCCCAAACGAATACAAAGTCGCTTTATAACGAAATCGAACGATTGAGTTTTGCGCTCGCTGTAGGCGTTCCAGCTCGTATTATGAGATCAAAAACCCTTCATTCTATGCAAATACACAAGATTCATGCGATTCTAGCCGCCAAACAAGCCCCAAACGAATGCAAAGTCGCTTTATAACGAAATCGAACGATTGAGTTTTGCGCTCGCTGTAGGCGTTCCAGCTCGTATTATGGGATCAAAAACTCTTCATTCTAAACAAATACACAAGATTCATGCGTTTCTAGCCGCCAATCAAGCCCCAAACGAATACAAAGTCGCTTTATAACGATATCGAACGATTGAGTTTTGCGCTCGCTGTAGGCGTTCCAGCTCGTATTATGAGATCAAAAACCCTTCATTCTAAGCAAGTACACAAGATTCATGCGTTTCTAGCCGCCAAACAAGCCCCAAACGAATGCAAAGTCGCTTTATCACGAAATCGAACGATTGAGTTTTGCGCTCGCTGTAGGCGTTCCAGCTCGTATTATGGGATCAAAAACTCTTCATTCTAAACAAATACACAAGATTCATGCGTTTCTAGCCGCCAATCAAGCCCCAAACGAATACAAAGTCGCTTTATAACGACATCGTATATTTGAGTTTTGCGCTCGCTGAACGCGTTCCAGCTCGTATTATGAGATCAAAAACCCTTCATTCTATGCAAATACACAAGATTCATGCGTTTCTAGCCGCCAAACAAGTCCCAAACGAATGCAAAGTCGCTTTATAACGAAATCGAACGATTGAGTTTTGCGCTCGCTGTAGGCGTTCCAGCTCGTATTATGGGATCAAAAACTCTTCATTCTAAGCAAGTACACAAGATTCATGCGTTTCTAGCCGCCAAACAAGTCCCAAACGAATGCAATGTCGCTTTATAACGAAATCGCATATTTGAGTTTTGCGCTCGCTGTAGGCGTTCCAGCTCGTATTATGGGATCAAAAACTCTTCATTCTAAACAAATACACAAGATTCATGCGTTTCTAGCCGCCAATCAAGCCCCAAACCAATACAAAGTCGCTTTATAACGAAATCGAACGATTGAGTTTTGCGCTCGCTGTAGGCGTTCCAGCTCGTATTATGAGATCAAAAACCCTTCATTCTATGCAAATACACAAGATTCATGCGTTTCTAGCCGCCAAACAAGCCCCAAACGAATGCAAAGTCGCTTTATAACGAAATCGAACGATTGAGTTTTGCGCTCCCTGTAGGCGTTCCAGCTCGTATTATGGGATCAAAAACTCTTCAATTTCTAAGCAAGTACACAAGATTCATGCGTTTCTTGCCGCCAAACAAGTCCCAAACGAATGCAAAGTCGCTTTATAACGAAATCGCATGTTTGAGTTTTGCGCTCGCTGTAGGCGTTCCAGCTCGTATTATGGGATCAAAAACTCTTCATTCTAAACAAATACACAAGATTCATGCGTTTCTAGCCGCCAATCAAGCCCCAAACGAATACAAAGTCGCTTTATAACGAAATCGAACGATTGAGTTTTAAGCTCGCTGTAGGCGTTCCAGCTCGTATTATGGGATCAAAAACTCTTCATTCTAAGCAAGTACACAAGATTCATGCGTTTCTAGCCGCCAAACAAGTCCCAAACGAATGCAAAGTCGCTTTATAACCAAATCGCATATTTGAGTTTTGCGCTCGCTGTAGGCGTTCCAGCTCGTATTATGGGATCAAAAACTCTTCATTCTAAACAAATACACAAGATTCATGCGTTTCTAGCCGCCAATCAAGCCCCAAACGAATACAAAGTCGTTTTATAACGAAATCGAACGATTGAGTTTTGCGCTCGCTGTAGGCGTTCCATCTCGTATTATGAGATCAAAAACCCTTCATTCTATGCAAATACATGCGTTTCTAGCCGACAAACAAGCCCCAAACGAATGCAAAGTCGCTTTATAACGAAATCGAACGATTGAGTTTTGCGCTCGCTGTAGGCGTTCCAGCTCGTATTATGGGATCAAAAACTCTTCATTCTAAGCAAATACACAAGATTCATGCGTTTCAAGCCGCCAAACAATCCCCAAACGAATGCAAAGTCGCTTTATAACGAAATCGAACGATTGAGTTTTGCGCTCGCTGTAGGCGTTCCAGCTCGTATTATGGGATCAAAAACTCTTCATTCTAAGCAAGTACACAAGATTCATGCGTTTCTAGCCGCCAAACAAGTCCCAAACGAATGCAAAGTCGCTTTATAACGAAATCGCATATTTGAGTTTTGCGCTCGCTGTAGGCGTTCCAGCTCGTATTATGGGATCAAAAACTCTTCATTCTAAACAAATACACAAGATTCATGCGTTTCTAGCCGCCAATCAAGCCCCAAACGAATACAAAGTCGCTTTATAACGAAATCGAACGATTGAGTTTTAAGCTCGCTGTAGGCGTTCCAGCTCGTATTATGGGATCAAAAACTCTTCATTCTAAGCAAGTACACAAGATTCATGCGTTTCTAGCCGCCAAACAAGTCCCAAACGAATGCAAAGTCGCTTTATAACCAAATCGCATATTTGAGTTTTGCGCTCGCTGTAGGCGTTCCAGCTCGTATTATGGGATCAAAAACTCTTCATTCTAAACAAATACACAAGATTCATGCGTTTCTAGCCGCCAATCAAGCCCCAAACGAATACAAAGTCGTTTTATAACGAAATCGAACGATTGAGTTTTGCGCTCGCTGTAGGCGTTCCATCTCGTATTATGAGATCAAAAACCCTTCATTCTATGCAAATACATGCGTTTCTAGCCGACAAACAAGCCCCAAACGAATGCAAAGTCGCTTTATAACGAAATCGAACGATTGAGTTTTGCGCTCGCTGTAGGCGTTCCAGCTCGTATTATGGGATCAAAAACTCTTCATTCTAAGCAAATACACAAGATTCATGCGTTTCAAGCCGCCAAACAATCCCCAAACGAATGCAAAGTCGCTTTATAACGAAATCGAACGATTGAGTTTTGCGCTCGCTGTAGGCGTTCCAGCTCGTATTATGGGATCAAAAACTCTTCATTCTAAGCAAGTACACAAGATTCATGCGTTTCTAGCCGCCAAACAAGACCCAAACGAATGCAAAGTCGCTTTATAACGAAATCGCATATTTGAGTTTTGCGCTCGCTGTAGGCGTTCCAGCTCGTATTATGGGATCAAAAACTCTTCATTCTAAACAAATACACAAGATTCATGCGTTTCTAGCCGCCAATCAAGCCCCAAACGAATACAAAGTCGCTTTATAACGAAATCGAACGATTGAGTTTTGCGCTCGCTGTAGGCGTTCCATCTCGTATTATGAGATCAAAAACCCTTCATTCTATGCAAATACACAAGATTCATGCGTTTCTAGCCGACAAACAAGCCCCAAACGAATGCAAAGTCGCTTTATAACGAAATCGAACGATTGAGTTTTGCGCTCGCTGTAGGCGTTCCAGCTCGTATTATGGGATCAAAAACTCTTCATTCTAAGCAAGTACACAAGATTCATGCGTTTCTAGCCGCCAAACAAGTCTCAAACGAATGCAAAGTCGCGTTATAACCAAATCGCGTATTTGAGTTTTGCGCTCGCTGTAGGCGTTCCAGCTCGTATTATGGGATCAAAAACTCTTCATTCTAAGCAAGTACACAAGATTCATGCGTTTCTAGCCGCCAAACAAGTCCCAAACGAATGCAAAGTCGCTTTATAACGAAATCGCATATTTGAGTTTTGCGCTCGCTGTAGGCGTTCCAGCTCGTATTATGGGATCAAAAACTCTTCATTCTAAACAAATACACAAGATTCATGCGTTTCTAGCCGCCAATCAAGCCCCAAACGAATGCAAAGTCGCTTTATAACGAAATCGAACGATTGAGTTTTGCGCTCGCTGTAGGCGTTCCAGCTCGTATTATGGGATCAAAAACTCTTCATTCTAAACAAATACACAAGATTCATGCGTTTCTAGCCGCCAATCAAGCCCCAAACGAATACAAAGTCGCTTTATAACGATATCGAACGATTGAGTTTTGCGCTCGCTGTAGGCGTTCCAGCTCGTATTATGAGATCAAAAACCCTTCATTCTAAGCAAGTACACAAGATTCATGCGTTTCTAGCCGCCAAACAAGCCCCAAACGAATGCAAAGTCGCTTTATCACGAAATCGAACGATTGAGTTTTGCGCTCGCTGTAGGCGTTCCAGCTCGTATTATGGGATCAAAAACTCTTCATTCTAAACAAATACACAAGATTCATGCGTTTCTAGCCGCCAATCAAGCCCCAAACGAATACAAAGTCGCTTTATAACGACATCGTATATTTGAGTTTTGCGCTCGCTGAACGCGTTCCAGCTCGTATTATGAGATCAAAAACCCTTCATTCTATGCAAATACACAAGATTCATGCGTTTCTAGCCGCCAAACAAGTCCCAAACGAATGCAAAGTCGCTTTATAACGAAATCGAACGATTGAGTTTTGCGCTCGCTGTAGGCGTTCCAGCTCGTATTATGGGATCAAAAACTCTTCATTCTAAGCAAGTACACAAGATTCATGCGTTTCTAGCCGCCAAACAAGTCCCAAACGAATGCAATGTCGCTTTATAACGAAATCGCATATTTGAGTTTTGCGCTCGCTGTAGGCGTTCCAGCTCGTATTATGGGATCAAAAACTCTTCATTCTAAACAAATACACAAGATTCATGCGTTTCTAGCCGCCAATCAAGCCCCAAACCAATACAAAGTCGCTTTATAACGAAATCGAACGATTGAGTTTTGCGCTCGCTGTAGGCGTTCCAGCTCGTATTATGAGATCAAAAACCCTTCATTCTATGCAAATACACAAGATTCATGCGTTTCTAGCCGCCAAACAAGCCCCAAACGAATGCAAAGTCGCTTTATAACGAAATCGAACGATTGAGTTTTGCGCTCCCTGTAGGCGTTCCAGCTCGTATTATGGGATCAAAAACTCTTCAATTTCTAAGCAAGTACACAAGATTCATGCGTTTCTTGCCGCCAAACAAGTCCCAAACGAATGCAAAGTCGCTTTATAACGAAATCGCATGTTTGAGTTTTGCGCTCGCTGTAGGCGTTCCAGCTCGTATTATGGGATCAAAAACTCTTCATTGTAAACAAATACACAAGATTCATGCGTTTCTAGCCGCCAATCAAGCCCCAAACGAATACAAAGTCGCTTTATAACGAAATCGAACGATTGAGTTTTAAGCTCGCTGTAGGCGTTCCAGCTCGTATTATGGGATCAAAAACTCTTCATTCTAAGCAAGTACACAAGATTCATGCGTTTCTAGCCGCCAAACAAGTCCCAAACGAATGCAAAGTCGCTTTATAACCAAATCGCATATTTGAGTTTTGCGCTCGCTGTAGGCGTTCCAGCTCGTATTATGGGATCAAAAACTCTTCATTCTAAACAAATACACAAGATTCATGCGTTTCTAGCCGCCAATCAAGCCCCAAACGAATACAAAGTCGTTTTATAACGAAATCGAACGATTGAGTTTTGCGCTCGCTGTAGGCGTTCCATCTCGTATTATGAGATCAAAAACCCTTCATTCTATGCAAATACATGCGTTTCTAGCCGACAAACAAGCCCCAAACGAATGCAAAGTCGCTTTATAACGAAATCGAACGATTGAGTTTTGCGCTCGCTGTAGGCGTTCCAGCTCGTATTATGGGATCAAAAACTCTTCATTCTAAGCAAATACACAAGATTCATGCGTTTCAAGCCGCCAAACAATCCCCAAACGAATGCAAAGTCGCTTTATAACGAAATCGAACGATTGAGTTTTGCGCTCGCTGTAGGCGTTCCAGCTCGTATTATGGGATCAAAAACTCTTCATTCTAAGCAAGTACACAAGATTCATGCGTTTCTAGCCGCCAAACAAGTCCCAAACGAATGCAAAGTCGCTTTATAACGAAATCGCATATTTGAGTTTTGCGCTCGCTGTAGGCGTTCCAGCTCGTATTATGGGATCAAAAACTCTTCATTCTAAACAAATACACAAGATTCATGCGTTTCTAGCCGCCAATCAAGCCCCAAACGAATACAAAGTCGCTTTATAACGAAATCGAACGATTGAGTTTTGCGCTCGCTGTAGGCGTTCCATCTCGTATTATGAGATCAAAAACCCTTCATTCTATGCAAATACACAAGATTCATGCGTTTCTAGCCGACAAACAAGCCCCAAACGAATGCAAAGTCGCTTTATAACGAAATCGAACGATTGAGTTTTGCGCTCGCTGTAGGCGTTCCAGCTCGTATTATGGGATCAAAAACTCTTCATTCTAAGCAAGTACACAAGATTCATGCGTTTCTAGCCGCCAAACAAGTCTCAAACGAATGCAAAGTCGCGTTATAACCAAATCGCGTATTTGAGTTTTGCGCTCGCTGTAGGCGTTCCAGCTCGTATTATGGGATCAAAAACTCTTCATTCTAAGCAAGTACACAAGATTCATGCGTTTCTAGCCGCCAAACAAGTCCCAAACGAATGCAAAGTCGCTTTATAACGAAATCGCATATTTGAGTTTTGCGCTCGCTGTAGGCGTTCCAGCTCGTATTATGGGATCAAAAACTCTTCATTCTAAACAAATACACAAGATTCATGCGTTTCTAGCCGCCAATCAAGCCCCAAACGAATACAAAGTCGCTTTATAACGAAATCGAACGATTGAGTTTTGCGCTCGCTGTAGGCGTTCCATCTCGTATTATGAGATCAAAAACCCTTCATTCTATGCAAATACACAAGATTCATGCGTTTCTAGCCGACAAACAAGCCCCAAACGAATGCAAAGTCGCTTTATAACGAAATCGAACGATTGAGTTTTGCGCTCGCTGTAGGCGTTCCAGCTCGTATTATGGGATCAAAAACTCTTCATTCTAAGCAAGTACACAAGATTCATGCGTTTCTAGCCGCCAAACAAGCCCCAAACGAATGCAAAGTTGCTTTATAACGAAATCGAACGATTGAGTTTTGCGCTCGCTGTAGGCGTTCCAGCTCGTATTATGGGATCAAAAACTCTTCATTCTAAGCAAGTACACAAGATTCATGCGTTTCTAGCCGCCAAACAAGTCCCAAACGAATGCAAAGTCGCTTTATAACGAAATCGCATATTTGAGTTTTGCGCTCGCTGTAGGCGTTCCAGCTCGTATTATGGGATCAAAAACTCTTCATTCTAAACAAATACACAAGATTCATGCGTTTCTAGCCGCCAATCAAGCCCCAAACGAATACAAAGTCGCTTTATAACGAAATCGAGCGATTGAGTTTTGCGCTCGCTGTAGGCGTTCCAGCTCGTATTATGAGATCAAATACCCTTCATTCTATACAAATACACAAGATTCATGCGTTTCTAGCCGCCAAACAAGCCCCAAACGAATGCAAAGTCGCTTTATAACGACATCGTATATTTGAGTTTTGCGCTCGCTGAACGCGTTCCAGCTCGTATTATGAGATCAAAAACCCTTCATTCTATGCAAATACACAAGATTCATGCGTTTCTAGCCGCCAAACAAGTCCCAAACGAATGCAAAGTCGCTTTATAACGAAATCGAACGATTGAGTTTTGCGCTGGCTGTAGGCGTTCCAGCTCGTATTATGGGATCAAAAACTCTTCATTCTAAGCAAGTACACAAGATTCATGCGTTTCTAGCCGCCAAACAAGTCCCAAACGAATGCAAAGTCGCTTTATAACGAAATCGCATATTTGAGTTTTGCGCTCGCTGTAGGCGTTCCAGCTCGTATTATGGGATCAAAAACTCTTCATTCTAAACAAATACACAAGATTCATGCGTTTCTAGCCGCCAATCAAGCCCCAAACGAATACAAAGTCGCTTTATAACGAAATCGAGCGATTGAGTTTTGCGCTCGCTGTAGGCGTTCCAGCTCGTATTATGGGATCAAAAACCCTTCATTCTATGCAAATACACAAGATTCATGCGTTTCTAGCCGCCAATCAAGCCCCAAACGAATGCAAAGTCGCTTTATAACGAAATCGAACGATTGAGTTTTGCGCTCGCTGTAGGCGTTCCAGCTCGAATTATGGGATCAAAAACTCTTCATTCTAAGCAAGTACACAAGATTCATGCGTTTCTAGCCGCCAAACAAGTCCTAAACGAATGCAAAGTCGCTTTATAACGAAATCGCATATTTGAGTTTTGCGCTCGCTGTAGACGTTCCATCTCGTATTATGAGATCAAAAACCCTTCATTCTATGCAAATACACAAGATTCATGCGTTTCTAGCCGACAAACAAGCCCCAAACGAATGCAAAGTCGCTTTATAACGAAATCGAACGATTGAGTTTTGCGCTCGCTGTAAGCGTTCCAGCTCGTATTATGGGATCAAAAACTCTTCATTCTAAGCAAGTACACAAGATTCATGCGTTTCTAGCCGCCAAACAAGTCCCAAACGAATGCAAAGTCGCTTTATAACGAAATCGCATATTTGAGTTTTGCGCTCGCTGTAGGCGTTCCAGCTCGTATTATGGGATCAAAAACTCTTCATTCTAAACAAATACACAAGATTCATGCGTTTCTAGCCGCCAATCAAGCCCCAAACGAATACAAAGTCGCTTTATAACGAAATCGAACGATTGAGTTTTGCGCTCGCTGTAGGCTTTCCAGCTCGTATTATGGGATCAAAAACTCTTCATTCTAAGCAAGTACACAAGATTCATGCGTTTCTAGCCGCCAAACAAGCCCCAAACGAATGAAAAGTCGCTTTATAACGAAATCGAACGATTGAGTTTTGCGCTCGCTGTAGGCGTTCCAGCTCGTATTATGGGATCAAAAACTCTTCATTCTAAACAAATACACAAGATTCATGCGTTTCTAGCCGCCAATCAAGCCCCAAACGAATACAAAGTCGCTTTATAACGATATCGAACGATTGAGTTTTGCGCTCGCTGTAGGCGTTCCAGATCGTATTATGAGATCAAAAACCCTTCATTCTAAGCAAGTACACAAGATTCATGCGTTTCTAGCCGCCAAACAAGCCCCAAACGAATGCAAAGTCGCTTTATCACGAAATCGAACGATTGAGTTTTGCGCTCGCTGTAGGCGTTCCAGCTCGTATTATGGGATCAAAAACTCTTCATTCTAAACAAATACACAAGATTCATGCGTTTCTAGCCGCCAATCAAGCCCCAAACGAATACAAAGTCGCTTTATAACGAAATCGAACGATTGAGTTTTGCGCTCGCTGTAAGCGTTCCAGCTCGTATTATGGGATCAAAAACGCTTCATTCTAAGCAAGTACACAAGATTCATGCGTTTCTAGCCGCCAAACAAGCCCCAAACGAATACAAAGTCGCTTTATAACGAAATCGAACGATTGAGTTTTGCGGTCGCTGTAGGCGTTCCAGCTCGTATTATGAGATCAAAAACCCTTCATTCTATGCAAATACACAAGATTCATGCGATTCTAGCCGCCAAACAAGCCCCAAACGAATGCAAAGTCGCTTTATAACGAAATCGAACGATTGAGTTTTGCGCTCGCTGTAGGCGTTCCAACTCGTATTATGGGATCAAAAACTCTTCATTCTAAGCAAGTACACAAGATTCATGCGTTTCTTGCCGCCAAACAAGTCCCAAACGAATGCAAAGTCGCTTTATAATGAAATCGCATATTTGAGTTTTGCGCTCGCTGTAGGCGTTCCAGCTCGTATTATGGCATCAAAAACTCTTCATTCTAACCAAATACACAAGATTCATGCGTTTCTAGCCGCCAATCAAGCCCCAAACGAATACAAAGTCGCTTTATAACGAAATCGAACGATTGAGTTTTGCGCTCGCTGTAGGCGTTCCAGCTCGTATTATGAGATCAAAAACCCTTCATTCTATGCAAATACACAAGATTCATGCGTTTCTAGCCGCCAAACAATGCAAAGTCGCTTTATAACGAAATCGAACGATTGAGTTTTGCGCTCACTGTAGGCGTTCCACCTCGTATTATGGGATCAAAAACTCTTCATTCTAAGCAAGTACACAAGATTCATGCGTTTCTAGCCGCCAAACAAGTCCCAAACGAATGCAAAGTCGCTTTATAACGAAATCGCATATTTGAGTTTTGCGCTCGCTGTAGGCGTTCCAGCTCGTATTATGGGATCAAAAACTCTTCATTCTAAACAAATACACAAGATTCATGCGTTTCTAGCCGCCAATCAAGCCCCAAACGAATACAAAGTCGCTTTATAACGAAATCGAACGATTGAGTTTTGCGCTCGCTGTAGGCGTTCCAGCTCGTATTATGAGATCAAAAACCCTTCATTCTATGCAAATACACAAGATTCATGCGTTTCTAGCCGCCAAACAAGCCCCAAACGAATGCAAAGTCGCTTTATAACGAAATCGAACGATTGAGTTTTGCGCTCGCTGTAGGCGTTCCAGCTCGTATTATGGGATCAAAAACTCTTCATTCTAAGCAAGTACTTAAGATTCATGCGTTTCTAGCCGCCAAACAAGTCCCAAACGAATGCAAAGTCGCTTTATATCGAAATCGCATATTTGAGTTTTGCGCTCGCTGTAGGTGTTCCAGCTCGTATTATGAGATCAAAAACCCTTCATTCTAAGCAAGTACACAAGATTCATGCGTTTCTAACCGCCAAACAAGCCCCAAACGAATGCAAAGTCGCTTTATCACGAAATCGAACGATTGAGTTTTGGGCTCGCTGTAGGCGTTCCAGCTCGTATTATGGGATCAAAAACTCTTCATTCTAAACAAATACACAAGATTCATGCGTTTCTAGCCGCCAATCAAGCCCCAAACGAATACAAAGTCGCTTTATAACGAAATCGAACGATTGAGTTTTGCGCTCGCTGTAGGCGTTCCAGCTCGTATTATGGGATCAAAAACCCTTCATTCTATGCAAATACACAAGATTCATGCGTTTGTAGCCGCCAAACAAGCCCCAAACGAATGCAAAGTCGCTTTATAACGAAATCGAACGATTGAGTTTTGCGCTCGCTGTAGGCGTTCAAGCTCGAATTATGGGATCAAAAACTCTTCATTCTAAGCAAGTACACAAGATTCATGCGTTTCTAGCCGCCAAACAAGTCCTAAACGAATGCAAAGTCGCTTTATAACGAAATCGCATATTTGAGTTTTGCGCTCGCTGTAGACGTTCCATCTCGTATTATGAGATCAAAAACCCTTCATTCTATGCAAATACACAAGATTCATGCGTTTCAAGCCGACAAAACAAGCCCCAAACGATTGCAAAGTCGCTTTATAACGAAATCGAACGATTGAGTTTTGCGCTCGGTGTAGGCGTTCCACCTCGTATTATGGGATCAAAAACTCTTCATTCTATGCAAGTACACAAGATTCATGCGTTTCTAGCCGCCAAACAAGCCCCAAACGAATGCAAAGTCGCTTTATAACGAAATCGAACGATTGAGTTTTGCGCTCGCTGTAAGCGTTCCAGCTCGTATTATGGGATCAAAAACTCTTCCGATCTAAGCAAGTACACAAGATTCATGCGTTTCTAGCCGCCAAACAAGTCCCAAACGAATGCAAAGTCGCTTTATAACGAAATCGCATATTTGAGTTTTGCGCTCGCTGTAGGCGTTCCAGCTCGTATTATGAGATCAAAAACCCTTCATTCTATGCAAATACACAAGATTCATGCGTTTCTAGCCGCCAAATAAGCCCCAAACGAATGCAAAGTCGCTTTATAACGAAATCGAACGATTGAGTTTTGCGCTCGCGGTAGGCGTTCCAGCTCGTATTATGGGATCAAAAACTCTTCATTCTAAGCAAGTACTTAAGATTCATGCGTTTCTAGCCGCCAAACAAGTCCCAAACGAATGCAAAGTCGCTTTATATCGAAATCGCATATTTGAGTTTTGCGCTCGCTGTAGGCGTTCCAACTCGTATTATGGGATCAAAAACTCTTCATTCTAAACAAATACACAAGATTCATGCGTTTCTAGCCGCCAATCAAGCCCCAAACGAATACAAAGTCGCTTTATAACGAAATCGAACGATTGAGTTTTGCGCTCGCTGTAGGCGTTCCAGCTCGTATTATGAGATCAAAAAACCCTTCATTCTATGCAAATACACAAGATTCATGCGTTTCTAGGCGCCAAACAAGCCCCAATCGAATGCAAAGTCGCTTTATAACGAAAACGAACGATTGAATTTTGCGCTCGCTGTAGGCGTTCCAGCTCGTATTATGAGAACAAAAACCCTTCATTCTATGCAAATACACAAGATTCATGCGTTTCTAGCCGCCAAACAAGCCCCAAACGAATGAAAAGTCGCTTTATAACGAAATCGAACGATTGAGTTTTGCGCTCGCTGTAGGCGTTCCAGCTCGTATTATGGGATCAAAAACTCTTCATTCTAAACAAATACACAAGATTCATGCGTTTCTAGCCGCCAATCAAGCCCCAAACGAAAACAAAGTCGCTTTATAACGATATCGAACGATTGAGTTTTGCACTCGCTGTAGGCGTTCCAGCTCGTATTATGAGATCAAAAAACCCTTCATTCTAAGCAAGTACACAAGATTCATGCGTTTCTAGCCGCCAAACAAGCCCCAAACGAATGCAAAGTCGCTTTATCACGAAATCGAACGATTGAGTTTTGCGCTCGCTGTAGGCGTTCCAGCTCGTATTATGGGATCAAAAACTCTTCATTCTAAACAAATACACAAGATTCATGCGTTTCTAGCCGCCAATCAAGCCCCAAACGAATGCAAAGTTGCTTTATAACGAAATCGAACGATTGAGTTTTGCGCTCGCTGTAGGCGTTCCAGCTCGTATTATGGGATCAAAAACTCTTCATTCTAAGCAAGTACACAAGATTCATGCGTTTCTAGCCGCCAAACAAGTCCCAAACGAATGCAAAGTCGCTTTATAACGAAATCGCATATTTGAGTTTTGCGCTCGCTGTAGGCGTTCCAGCTCGTATTATGGGATCAAAAACTCTTCATTCTAAACAAATACACAAGATTCATGCGTTTCTAGCCGCCAATCAAGCCCCAAACGAATACAAAGTCGCTTTATAACGAAATCGAGCGATTGAGTTTTGCGCTCGCTGTAGGCGTTCCAGCTCGTATTATGAGATCAAATACCCTTCATTCTATACAAATACACAAGATTCATGCGTTTCTAGCCGCCAAACAAGCCCCAAACGAATGCAAAGTCGCTTTATAACGACATCGTATATTTGAGTTTTGCGATCGCTGAACGCGTTCCAGCTCGTATTATGAGATCAAAACCCTTCATTCTATGCAAATACACAAGATTCATGCGTTTCTAGCCGCCAAACAAGTCCCAAACGAATGCAAAGTCGCTTTATAACGAAATCGAACGATTGAGTTTTGCGCTGGCTGTAGGCGTTCCAGCTCGTATTATGGGATCAAAAACTCTTCATTCTAAGCAAGTACACAAGATTCATGCGTTTCTAGCCGCCAACAAGTCCCAAACGAATGCAAAGTCGCTTTATAACGAAATCGCATATTTGAGTTTTGCGCTCGCTGTAGGCGTTCCAGCTCGTATTATGGGATCAAAAACTCTTCATTCTAAACAAATACACAAGATTC
This sequence comes from Ichneumon xanthorius, assembly GCA_917499995.1. Lineage (NCBI taxonomy): Eukaryota > Metazoa > Arthropoda > Insecta > Hymenoptera > Ichneumonidae > Ichneumon > Ichneumon xanthorius. The sequence continues at coordinate 233 of CAKJTD010000080.1, read as the reverse complement.
ATGCGTTTCTAGCCGCCAATCAAGCCCCAAACGAATACAAAGTCGCTTTATAACGAAATCGAGCGATTGAGTTTTGCGCTCGCTGTAGGCGTTCCAGCTCGTATTATGGGATCAAAAACCCTTCATTCTATGCAAATACACAAGATTCATGCGTTTCTAGCCGCCAATCAAGCCCCAAACGAATGCAAAGTCGCTTTATAACGAAATCGAACGATTGAGTTTTGCGCTCGCTG